>VDFB02173539.1:0-15190 GCA_007258455.2 Sequoia sempervirens
TATGCATCAGGTAAGATATCCCTCACATGGATTTTATCATCACTATGATATCTAAATTGAAAGCCTTCAAGTAGAACATAAATTCCATTGCAACTAGAGGTCGGGTAGTCATAGGAATTCTTTGCTAGGTTTTATCAAACCTGGTGTTGAAGTCACTCATGGCCTCTTACGGGGCTCTTTTGATGGTGATTAGTTGACATAGCAATGCAGAATGATCTCCCTTCTCTGAGAAGCATTTGAACAACATCTGTTCAATTTGATTCTAGGAGCAGATAGAACCGAAGGCTAAAGATTAATACCATTCTTGAGTCTTTCCTTTGAAAGAGGCGGCTAATAGCCTAAGAGTAATATTTTCATCTACTATGTTATGTACCCTACATACCTCTGCTATATCTTGAAGGTGTTCAGAGGGGTTTTTGAAGTCTTCTCGAGAAAATTTTGGAATAACCTTGAGGGTGTTAGTAGGTATGATAGGCCATACATCTGGTGGCATAGGTTGTTGTAGTGGACTACTGCTATCCTAGGCTATGAAATTTCTAGGAGCAAAGGTAGCTATATAAGCCATGGAGAACAGATTCCTATTAATCGGTTATACATGTATTCTGATTCAGAAATTTTGGCCTCCAAGTTGAGTAGATAAGGCTCAAGATATTGGGCTCTTCTTTCCCTATTACTCTTGATAGGTGATACAAAACCTATAACTCTTCTTCTCCTAGGTACTAAGGCAGGTAACTAGGAGAACTAGAAATAACCTCTTGAAGGTGCTCTTGTTTGGATTTTGGGCTTGAAACTTCCATCTTTTTTTCTTGGCTTGATTTAAGAAATATTTTTGACTTCTAATTAGATGTTTAGAGAACTTCAGGTCCCACTAGGTGTGCCAGAAAAAGAACTATTGATCATTAAATATTACACCTTTCTAATAGCCTTATGGAAAATTCAATGAGTGGGGGACTGATTTGCGCTTCACTAAATACCTCTAGGAATTTTTATAGAAATCAGACTCTTCTTTGAGTTTTGGAGAAAAGGGTAGAAGGAAATGTAAACAAAAAACATAAAAAATGGAGATGCACCAAAGGTTTTACAACATTTTAAATCCAATCTTTTCTATGAATGATATATTAGACACAAAACATCACAACCCTTCATTGCTAGGCAGTGAACAAACAACAAAGGCTAAATATAAGAATAGTACAGTCTTTCAAATCTCCCTATAGGTAGTGTTCTTTAAGGTTGAATCAAACATAAAGATTTCCAAGGTTAACAAAAAAACTTTTAGAAATTGCATAAACCCTCTCTCTTCTTACAACATAATATAACAAAACAACAACCCTTCAAAAAAAAAAAAGAAGTTCAGAGACAATCCAATTTTCATAGGTAATTATCCTACCATATAAGCCTATAACATGGAAATAAACTACTCAAACTACTTGAATTCAACTTAACACAATGTTTCATTCTAAACTAAAACATAAAGAAAGAACTTGATAAAAGCCATAACATGCACAATATAAAAGATTTCTTCCAAATGGTTGGTGCTTAAATATCAAATGAACTTTAAACAAAGGTTGGATGTCAATTCGATAATAGTTTGAGCATAAACAATATAACATGCCAAAGAAAAGCAGTTTTTACTAATTCTACTTTTGAAAATAGTTATATAACTTCAGAAAACTAAAGAAACTTTTTCCTGAGAAAAGGAAACTAGAACTTGGAACCACTTCCTTCTGTCACCACCTCTCATTTATAGCTGAGTAAAGAGAAGAATGTTGCCACATTCCATAAGTAATTGCTACTAAATGTTGGCATTTGATCACAGATATTTAATTAGGTCATAGAAATCTTTTCTCATCAATTCTCAACTGCCGCATTAATTCCCTTTAGATATTTAACAAAGATCATTATTTGAAAATGTGAAGATCCTAGAAAATAGCATGGAAAAAGTCTAGTTGACCAATCACGTAGCCTGAAGGTGTTGACTCAAAGCTTCCATCCCTAAAACCAAAAAGGGACCAGCAATCTCTAATAAACTCTATAAGAAATCGCTTTCTAAAAGCGTAAACTTCTCGTAGAAAAGTGATAACATGTCAAGCAGGTGGGTATTCTCAGATTTGCGAAAATCATCCTTGAAAAAATCTTCACTGAGCTGACACATGTCTTGGATCTCTCCCGAAAGGAAGGCGATAAAATGAAAGTTGCATAGCCACCATGTGGCACATTGTGCACCTTTCCGAACAACTTTACTTTGAGTGTGGACACATCCAAAGTCAAAAACATATAAAAGCTGAAAATAAAAAATGATTAAGGAAAAAATGCTTCAAAAAAAAATTATTTGGTCTCAAATAGATACTATGTTCATTTTATGTATTGATAACTTCTTCCAATAAGGGTTTAGCAAGAGTAAAAACTATTTAAATTTGTACATAAAGAAAGATGAACATAAGAATGTTGTTTTGATTTCATTATTTGTGGATAACTTAATCATAATAAGAATTGATAAAGAGTTTAAATTGATGAAATAAAAAGAGATTTATTATAGGAAATTAAAATGAAAGATCTTGGAAAAATGTATAATTATTTAGGAATGGAAATATTGAGACAAGATGGTAAGATTATTATTACTAAAAGTAAGTATGCAAAGAAACTAAACCAAATGTTTTATATTCAAGATTGTACAAAAAATATCTACTCCATTACAAAATAACAAATTTAATATTGATAATAGCACTACACAATAAAACTTTGCATAGATAGATGGTGGAAATTTTAAATTGTATAATCACAAAAGACTTAATATTCCATATTTAGCTAGCATACTTTTCTAGTTCATGGCTTTAAATAGCTTGAGATTAATTGGAAAGAAACAAACATGGTTATTAAAAACCTACAAGGTACCTATGACTATAATCATAGTATGAGCTAAATACACCATATAGATACTACCCAATATTTAACTAACCAATCTATAATCCTAATGAAATATTTAAAAACATAGAATGAAGAATCCATTAAAATAAAATCTATTAAAAAATGCATAATAAAACCTATTTAAATGTTCCAAACCTCATCCCATTGGGGGATTGGTGTTGTATTGATATGGAATAAAAACCCTTTCCCAATCCCTTTGATAAAACAACCAACCAAATGAAATCCATTGATGAAAAAAATTTGATACATATTTGATGCCATGTTACAGTATGAAATATTGCTAGACACCATTGATTGGTTTAGACTTTATTTTAAAATGGTATCTTGATACATGTTTGATTTATTATGTTGCAATGAAGGAATAACATGAATGTTTCCCACCATGGTATCGTGGGTATAGTTTACGTTATTTGAGGTTGATTCCTTTCCTGAATCTTGCTCTTTTGTATGATTAGGCATAAGGTTTGTGTAAATTTTTAGATTGTCATTCCCAATTTTTTTATCAACATCAATGTCTCTTTGTTCAATAAGAACTTGGATTAGATGCTTGAGTCTAAAATAGTTTTGTGTATTATGAACTTTATATCTATAAAATTCACAAAAAATATCTTCTCTATAGCTAGTTAGTTTTACTTGTGGCTCTTGATAATTTGAGAAATCTAGGCATGTGATAAGAATAGACTATATCAACTTTTTCAACACATCAACACATCTTCCATAGGTTACCTTAAGAGGAGTGAATTGTCATTTAAGATCACTATTTGATCTTTTGTGGCCCATGTTTACTGTTTGCAGCATTGATCATTGGTTTATTGTTTAGCGGCTAAATGTTTGTTTGTGGTACAATTTTTTGCATGTTTGTTGGTTGATTAATTGATTTTTTGGGAAAAATTAAGATAACCTTTGCATCAACAATACCATCACTAGTAACATTCTTGTAATTAGCCCATACATGGGGTTTTTCATAAGAACTAGTAGATGGTTGGTTTTCTTTGTATGTTTGGGTGTATCCTTGTGTAATAAGAGCTCTTTCGATGTTGAGGACCCTAGGGATAAGCTCATCATAGGATGTGACACATTGCATTTTTAATTAAAATGACAGATCCATGTCTACATTGGAAATGACCATTCTGACTTTTTATTCCTTATGAATGGGCCATTTTCTCTTGCTAGCTATTTGCCTCCACCATTGTAGGAAATTTGTGAAGGATTCCACCTTGTTTTCTTTAGGGTGTACAAATCTTCCAATCTTACATCCATGTGAAGATTAAAGGAGAAATGATCTATGAATTGATCGATTATCTCTTGGAATTTTTTAATTACCAAAGGAAAATGTGAGAACCAATCTATCATTGGGCCTCCCAAACTATGTGGGAAAAGTTGCATCAAGTAGAAATTATTGTTAGCAACCTCCATACAGATTACATGAAATTCTTTGATATGATCCACCATATTTCCCTGCCCTTTATACATATCAAATTTTGGGACTTCAAAATAGAGTGGGAAAGGTATCATTGCGATGTTCCTATCAAAGGGGTATGGACTATTGGTGAAATATTGTCATTGATGTCAAAAATATAATTTGAATCAATATCAATCATGCAAATGCAAATAGAATACAATGTTGCCAAAATTTTCTCAAATTGGTGTTTTTTGATGGTAATATTTCCTAAGTGGCATAACAAGCATTTATCCTTTCATCGAAGAGACCATAACTTGTCCAAGTGAGTTGATTTTGTGTCTCTTTAATAGAGAGATGAAGAAATAAAGTTCAATTACAATGATATGGCTCGATCCTTTCAGTGGGACTTGTCTTTGAGTCCCCTTGACAACCTGAAGACCATTTCATTAGAAATAGACTCATATCTTGGCAAGATTCTAGAAGGACTCTCTTTGACGGAGTGATAAGAAGAAATACACACTCATCAAAGTGACATAAGTGGTTCAAAGAGACAGTATTTTCAATCCATTTGGTGTGGCAATGAGTGAAGTCAATGGTAGAAATTACTATACAATAAGTGGGACCAAGCATTGGTGGAACAAAAAAAAATTGTGATGTTAGGTGTATGCATGGAAACATCCCTTCCAACCTAGTGAGAAGTCAGTGGGGCCTTATCAAAACCCACGAGGAAGTGTGGATTGGTTGAAAGCAATCCATGTTGGTCAATATGTGGTAGTGGGACCCGATGGCAATGAAGACTATCACTAAGACTCTATATATTGCAGAAACCTCTCTTAAATTGATGAGATGTTTGGCAATATGCAATGGAGAATGGCCATTTCTGAAATAAAATATGAAGGTTTAATGAAGTAGCGATATAGTGATGATCGCTACATTATTGATATGAAATTGGATTCACTAACTTTACAGTGATATGGTGATATGATAGAAATTGACTATGTAAATGAAAAAATATTGATTGGTGATGTGGATAAGGAAGACAAATAGAATTTTGGAACATGTAAATCAATCATATGTTGATCTTGCATCCTTGTTGCAAAACAACGGTTCTGTGAAATGATACCCTTTACGATGACAATTCAAGGTATTACTCTAGTCAACTAGAAGATGTAAAATAACACAACTAGTGAATGAACTTTCAACGTGGGAAGACATAGGTGATAGCATGATTTCTTATGTAAAAAAACACAACTATGAATACGTTCAATCCAATGGAAAAGTAATGGCATATATTATTACATCAACAAACAAGGTATGAGATTGATCGAAGAAGGTGGATGATTGAATATAATCTCTTGCATAGATTATTAGGTATACAACTAGGATATAGTTAGCTATTAGATGTAGATGGTTCTAAGGAAAAGAAGAAAAACTAATTTAAATTTGAATTCACTGCACAGGAAAATGGTGAAATGACATAGAAAACTCTAAATGCAGCCTACCAAAAATGAAATGGTTCAGTTTTGAATTCTAATAATAATTACTGGATGGTTCAAGTTGCTTCTTGTTGAAGATAGTATTTGTTATATATATACTAGTTCAAAGATATGAACTGGTTGGTTTGTGTGTGTTAAGAAATAATATAGTCAGTGAGTAAAGTGTGTTACTATAATCGATAGTTAAAATCTAGAATGTTTTTTTGAATTTTTTTATAGTGGTGTGAGAGTGAACAAAGAGAAAAAAAAGTTATGTACTGAATTGATGCATTATATGTTTTATAGAACCACTTTATGCATACTTGAATTTATAAATCTATAGAGTTGGTTGCCTCATTTTTTCCTAAGTTGGAGCTTAGACTAGGGTTTTGTAGTATCCTTGAAGTTTTATCTTCTAAAATAGGGAGTTGGTACTTCCTTAGGGTTGGAGCCCTTAAAATTTTAATTGAACTTCATTGCTTGTGAGGTTGGATTAGGATAGTAGATCCTAGTTTCATTTCTCACTGTGGTTTTTCCCATTCAAGGTTTTCCACATACATATGGTGTTATGTGTTGTTCCTTCATGTGCATGTAATTGGTTTATTGGTTTATATTTTAATCTACACATTTAATTTTTATGTTTGAATTGGAAAATAGGTTTTTAGGACTAAATTTTTTAATATCTATTGATTCACCCCCCTCTTAGTAGATCATTGTGTTCCAACAATTGGTATAAGAGACCTAGGTTCCTTAGGAGAAGCTTAATTAGCTCAGGTTGAACTTGGATAAGTGAACACAATGGAAATTCAAGAAGGTTCAAGCAAGCCACCTAGGTTTTATGGAACAAATTATGCTAAGTGGAGCTCATTTATGAAAGGGTACTTAGGTTCTCTTGGACATGATGTTTTGATGTCAGTAAAAAGTAAATACACTATCCTTGCTACTCTTCCTATTGATGTTATAGGAAAGAAGGATTATGAGAATAATGAGAAAGCTTGGTTCACCATTATGAACAATTTGTCAGATTCTATGCATAACAAGGTTATGCATTGTGAAAATGCTTATGATGTATATGAAAAATTGAATAAAATCAATGAAAGAGACACCAAGGTGAAGTTGGAAAAGCTACAAGTGCTGAGAGAAAAATTTGAAGGCTTGAAGATGAATGAAGAGGAGAATATTGCAAACTATCTTCTGAGAGTAGATGATATGGTGTAAAATTGAAAGAAGATGTTGTGTTGAAAGTTTTGAGGTCAATGAAAACTAAATATGATTCCAAGATTTCTGCTATTAAAGAAGAAAGGGAAGTTGATAAACTCACTCTTGATGAGTGACATGGCATATTTACAACATATGAGATGATAATTCTAGATGTTGAGCCTCCTAGGAGTGAAGCTGCATTTAAGATTGCTAGGAAAGAAAAGGATGAAGTTGATACGAAAAAAAAAGTTTTCATTTCATCAGATCATGAAGAAACTGATGAGGAAGAAGCAAACTTCATAAGGAGATTAAGGAGAGGATATAGAAAATATAAAGGTAAGCTACCCATTAAGTGTTTTAATTATGGAAGAATAGGTAATTTTTCTTCTAGTTGTTCATACGATAAAGAGGATAACTCCAAGAAAGAAGGAGATAACAAAAAGAAGAAATCATTTTATCCTAGAAGGCAAAATTTTGGAAAGAAAAACAAAAGTATGTACATTCATGAAGAAAGTGACCCATATAATGCTAGTGATAGTTCAAATGATGATCAACACTACTCTTGTAATGAGAGAAATTAGAAAATAGTTCCTCTTCATGTCTAAAGGCACTAAGGATCAAAAGGATGCACAAGTTAAGGACTCACATGAAGAAGAAGACGAAGCAGTTGATGATCTTGAGGTAGAATTGATTAGTTCTCTTGAATTGATGAGTTGAGAGATAAATATGATGATATTAAGAAGGAAAATAAGAAATTAAAAAAGAATGCTCAAAAGGAGACTGATAAATTAACTCAATAACTTGAAAAATCAAATCAATTGATTGTAAATCTGAAATTGCAAGTGGAGGAAGCTAAAAGAGGTGAGGTAATGAAATCCAGGTTAGAATCTAAGATAGATAGATGCATGAAATTAGAAGGAGAAATGGTTTCCTTAAGAGAAGAGTTGGAGAAATCTAATGAGTAGATCAATAAGGGTTTGAAATTAAAAGGTGGTATTAATATTCTTGATGAATTGTTAAGTACACAAAAGCCAGCTAATAAGGAGAAATTAGGTTTAAGACTTGAAAAAGGAAAGAGTTCATTTGTTCATGCCTCTGCAAAACTCTTTGAAATATTTAGAATAGAAGAAAAATTAGTCCTCAATGGTGAAAATTTTGACAAAGGAGAAGCCTCTAAAGATGAAGAGAAATATGATAAAGAGCATAAACTGATTGAGGACAAGAAAGATAACAAGACTATTTGTGATCAACAAAAGAAGAAACATAAGAAAAAAAGAATGCATAATGATGGATTCACAAGAGTACACTATCCAAGGATGCATCTAGCTGAAAGAAATGCCATGACTAGGTACTCATCATAATTCAATGGGTATTGCTACACTTGTAAAAAAATTGGTCATAGGGCTAGAGAATGTATAGTCATTCCATAGAAGAATAAAATTTTTTTAATAAAAATTCATTTTCCCCCTTGGTTAACATGAATACAATCTGTTATAATTGTAACAATTTTGGTCATGCAACAAGAAATTGTAGAGAAAATTTTATAAGACCACCTAATCAATATGAGAAGAAGAAAAATATATCTTCCAAAGTTGAAAAAGAAGCTAAAGTTTCTGATAAAAGGGAAGAGAAGGTTGTAAAGAAACCTAAGAAAATAAGGAAGAAAGAGTAGAATTCCACTCAGTCTATGATTGCACAAACAACATTGCATGCAAATGAACAATATTTGTGGGTAATTGATAGTGGCTGCTCCAAACATATTACTATAAATAAAAGAAAATTCATTGAGCTCAAAATGAGAAAAGGATGATCAGTAAGCTTAGGTGATAATACTATTGTCAAGATCTATGGTAAAGGAATTTTGATCATAGATGGGAAAAATAAGAGTAAAGATGTGCTCTATGTTGAAGGTTTGAAACATAATATTCTTAGTGTCAGACAAATGTGTGACAATGGATACAAAGTTGTAATTAATTTCGATGGCTGCAAGATAAGAAACAATGGTGAAAAAATTGTTGGAGTGATTATTAACAATAATCTATACAATCTTAGTGATGTAAAAGGTCAAACATGTCTAATCAGCCAAGCAGATGAGAGTTGGTTGTGGCATAGAAGGTTGGGAATAATTTATCCCACATCATCAGTAAACATTAGTGATAGAGCATACATCCAGGGGGAGCTTCACTAATTATTTCTTTCACCTTGTACAAGGATAGCATAATCAAATCAAGTAACTCTAGTTTTAAAAATTTCTAATGAATTGATGGTTGCAGAGTGTAGAATCCCCTCTTTCTCTTTGCACTTTTTGTCAAAGGGGGAGAATATTCTAATGGGGAGTGTGCCCTTTGTCATTAATGTCAAAGGGAGAGAGAGTTGTGCATATATGCTCAAAGTTGGAGCATGGTAGTTTAGAACAAGATGCACAGATGTTGATTTGGAAAATGAGCATTAGGATAGTTGAGCATTAGGTTTTTCCATCAATGAAAAAGGGGGAGATTTTTGGAAAAATATTGTCATTGATGTCAAAAATGTAATGTGAAGCAATGTCAATCATGTAAATGAAAATGAAATACAATGTTGTATAAAGTTGCCCAAATTGGTGTTTATTGATGGTAATATTTCCTAAGTTGCATAAAAATCATTTACCCTTTCATCAAAGAGACCATGACTTGTAAAATAGAGTTGATTATGTGTCTCTTTGACACAATGACAAAGAAAGAGAGTTAATTTACAACATGGATGGAGCCTTTCGGTGGGACTTGTCTTGGAGTCACCTCAACAACCTAAAGATCATTTCATCGGCAAGACACTAGTATCTCAGTAGGAGTCTAGAAGGTCTCTCTTTGATGAAGTGATAAGAATAAATACACACTCATCGAAGTGACAAAAGTAGTTTGGAGTGAGTATTTTTAGTCCCTTTGATTTGGTGATGATTGAAGTCAATGAAAGAAATGACTATGTAATCAATGGGACCAAGCATTAGTGGAAAAGTGATGTTTTGTGATGTCGGAAGGTGTATACATGGAGGCCTCCCCATCAGCCCACTAAGAAGTTAGTGAGGCTTGGCCAAGACCCGCGGGGAAGCAAGGATTGGTGGAAAACAATCCATGTTGGTTGATATGTGGCAATGGGACTTGATGGAAATGAACACTATCACTAAGACTCTATATATCATAGAGACCTCTCTTAAATTGATGAGTTGTTTGGATATATGTGATGGAGAATGGGAATCGCTGAAATAAAAGATGAAGTTTTTTAAAAGTAGTGATATAACGATGATCGCTACATTGTTTATATGAATTTGCATTCATTAGCCTTACAACTATATGGAAATATGATAGAAACTAACTATGTAAATGATAAACTATTGATTGGTGATGTGGATAAGGAAGGAAAATAGAAAATTGGAAAATGGAAATAAATAATATGTTCATCTTGCATCCTTGTTGCAAATCAACGATTCAGTCAAACGATACCCTTGATGATGGAAATTCAAGGTATTACTCTAGTCGACTAGCAAATGTAAAACGACATAGCTAGGGCATGAACTTTTAGTGCAAGAAGATATAGGTGGTAGCATGATTTCTTATGTAAATGAACACAACTATGAATGTGTTTGATCCAATGGAAAAGTAATGACAAAAACTCGTACATCAAAGAACAAGGGATGAGATTGATCCAAGAAGGTGGATGATTGAATATAATATCTTGCATAGATTACCGGTAGACATCCAACAAGGGTATTGTTAGCTATTGGATGAAGACGTTGGTTCTAAGGAAAAGAAGAACACAGTTTGAATTTGAATTCAATACACAAGAAAATAGTGAAACGATATAGAAAAACCTAAATGCAGCTTGCAAAATATGAAATGGTTCAGTTTTGAATTTCAATAATGGTTATTGTATGGTTTGAGTTGGTTCTTTTTGAAGATAGAATTTGTTATATATAGTAGTTGAGAGATATGAACTAATTGGTTTTTTTGTGTGAAGAAAGAATACCATCAGTGAGTAAAGTATGTTACTGTAATAGATAGTTAAAATATAGAATGTTTTGTTGAAGCTATTTATAGTGGTGTGAGAGTGAAAAAAGAGAGAAAAAGTTATGTACATAATTTATGCATTATAGGTTTTGTATAACTAGTTTATGCATACTTGAATTTGTAAATCTGTAGAGGTGGTTGCCTTAGTTTTTATTGAGTTAGATCTCATAGCAAGGTGTTGTGTCATCCTTGAAGTTGTAGCTTCTAAAATATGGATTAGGTGCTTTCTTAAGGTTGGAGACCTTAAGGGTATGTGTAGGATCATCATGGAAAAAATAGGCCCTTAAGTGGCAAAAACTCAAAAAAAATCGAGTTAGACAACTTGACGTAAAAATTGAATAAGTTATCTATATTATTTCAAAAATATGTAAGAATAGAATATGTAGAAAATTGAATGTAGTTTCTAAACTACTAGGTTTATTTTGTTTAAAAAAAAATCTATTTGGTGAAAATTTGAAATTTCAATGCGAGGTACTTAAATTCTGGAGAAAAATAAGAAGCAGGTGTCTATTCCCACTCACCCTAACCGCAATAAATGATAAATATTTTTTATAATATTTTAGAAATAAGTAGAGGACTCATGTACATATGTGATGCATATTTTTTTGTATTATTTTTCCAAGTAAATAATTAATTATGAATTTTTTATTTCAACTTTTAAAAAATATAAAAACTCGTATGTCTAACCACCTTAACTTGGTTGAAACTTCATGAAATTCAATTTTAATTTTAATCCTATAGTATGTGAAGCATAGAATGTGATGCATGTTTTAGATTCTAAAATGTGACACCGTTGAAATCTAATGTTTTTCAATCAGCCTATCAATCGGACTTTAGTCATAATTCAAATAGAAATGAATAATAATTATTAATTAAATTCAAAGTAAAGCATAATTTATATTGGTGAAATTTGAGAATCTCTTATAAAAACCTTTTTTTTAGATCGCAGGAATCGGGTAGCATGACTCCTATAAAACGGCGCTACCGTAAACTTTTTAACGCATCGACGGGCGGCCAGGCTGACTTCCGCCTACACCGATGGGGAGACTAGGAACTTGTGACCGCCAGAGCCGCATGGAATTATAGCAACCGAGCTAGGGCCCCTTTAAAACCCTTTTCATTTCATCAATTTTGGGTAAAAAAGTTGTCACCACATACCCTACAAATACCCATCATATTGCCACTTTTGGCCCATCATGATCTTGCACATTACCCTTAAAATTGTAATTAAACTTCATTTCTTGTGAGGTTGGCTTAGGACAATAGATCCTAGCAACATTTATCACCATGGCTTTTCCCATTCTTGGTTTTCCATGTACACCTGGTGTTATGTGTTGTTGCTTCATGCACATGTAATTCCTATATTGGTTTATGTTTTAATCTACATATTTGAGTTTTATGTTTGAATCTATAAAAAAGTTTTTTAGGACTAAAAATTTTAATATCTACTGATTCATCCCCCTCTTAGTAGATCATTTTTTTCCAACATGGACACAAGTTCTATTGTGCATGTTGTTTCTTTGTTTTCCCTATTTGAATGTCCTACATTTTCTATGTGAGCACCTTGATCTATGATGAAAAACCATCTTGAGGATCTGGTAGAGGTACATACATGTTATATTGTAGGATGGTAGATGAATTTTATGTGGTATTTTGATATAGGGGGTGTTATATGGCATGTACGGTTGATTTTGATATTGTGTAGCTGATGGTGATAATGGTGGAGGTGGGTATGCTCCTTGTGAATTTGGATTTATAAAGTTTTTTTGTGTGTTGGTGTATTGTTTGGGATTGTAGTACAAGACATATTGTTGTTGTTGTTGTTGCACAAGAACATGTTATTCAAGGAGTTCTTCCTCAGTGAGCTCAAGTGGATTTTTTGTGACATCTTCAACCTCATACCCCATGTCTAGTGGTTTTTGCAGTTGTTGTGATGGGTTAGAGTGGCTCTTAGGATCAAATTATTGTTGGGTAGTATTACTTGTGATGGATGTAGTTTTGGTTTTCTCTATGTTTCTCTTGTGTTGTGATCTTGTTGTTACCATAAATTTTGGGTCAACAATGGGAGAGGTGTGTTAGGATTTATATTGATGGTACTCTCTAGTTGACTCAAATTTTGATAAAATGGACTGTCTAAGTTGTTTTGGACCAATGGTGTGAGTGGATGATGAAAAGGGTGAGTGATATGGGGGATGAAATTTTTAAACTTTGGACAACACTTTAGACTTAAAGGTTTGATCTTTCATGTTTTGGTTAAAAGGTGCTAATGAAATTGTAGATCTAAAGGTAGACTTGTGACCTTTAAGATAGACTTGTTCAAAAGGATGATGAATAACTCAACTAAGTGTATGGAAAAGGATACATTTACACACATATAACTAAGTTAGGGGACTGATTTGGTGATAACCTAAGTCTACAATATTTTTTTTCAAAATTTTCAATTTTTTTTGTGAATTGGGATGTCAAATGTGTTGAGATGGATGGGATATTTGATCCCAATTTTTAGAGAGATACTTTGTTTACAAGACCAAGGTAGTGAAAAACATGTTTTAACTCTAAAGTGATAATCCTAAGAACTCAATGTTTGTTGGGTAATGACACTTTGATTCAATGTTTGGAAATGTGTTTCCTTGTCACTTTGTTGCTTGGAAGTCAATGTGTTAAGAAAATAAGACCAATGTGTGGTGTAATTATTTGATTTAAACTTCAATTAGTAAGATTTTTTTACCACATTCAAAGATGTCTTAAATAAGCTTAAACTAAAATGTCTATGACTAAGCAACTTTCATTCGAGAAAGTCCAATATGTGGAAATCAAGAGGCTAAAGCCATAGTCCCCTATGTTGAATTTGGAAGGTGTGAATTGAGATATAAGCCCAAATATTTAGAAGCCTCTAAAGAAAATATTCTTAGGGAAAAACAACAATATAGGGATTTTCAAATGTATTCACACTAAGTCCAAAGGGTTTGAAATTTTAAGAACATGTTGATGTTTGTTTGAATTATTTTGAAACCAAACAATGTGTAAAACTGACTCAACAAGAACAAGCAATAAAAACCTTATAGAGTAGGTACATACTTCTTGGTAGGCTTACCATCATACCCTAAGAAATGATGAATCCATGAAGATGGAGTGGACAAATAGGAAATTTCAAGAAAATTACTATCTTGACACACCAAGCAAAAGATTCCCGTCCATATTTTCTTTATTGCCTCAACAAAAAATTAGATGTGGTAAGTAACTTCTAGGAGTGGTGCACCTTCTATGCACTACTTCAAAGTATGTTTCAGAAAACAAGGATAGGTTGCTAAGACAAGGTGTTTAATGACAACTGTGAATACCAAGATGTATAAATAAAACTTAAGCCACTTAATGCTTTATCCATTCTTGCACAACCCATATGTTTGGACAGGGATGATGCACAATATGTTATTCCCACCATAGAGTGAAGCTAAATTCTTTATATTTCACAACCTTTATATAGCTCTTCGGTAAATGTTCTTTTTTAAGAGTCACTTATATGAGTTCTCCATTATGAGATCTATCTCATTAGAAGATCCTTATCTAAACAAGACAAGAAAAATTATATTTCTCTTCACCCAAGGTCACATGAAGTGCAAGGGGAGAGGACAAGTAGCAAGTTCTTGAGGCGACCAAAAAAATTGTGGACACTGGGAGTGTTTCTCTTCACCCAAGATGACACGAAGTGCAAGGGGAGTGGATACAAACTACAAGTTTACACAATAAAAGAACTCACACAATACACTCATTCTTTTTAAATCTTAAAATACAATGATGACTTCATTTTAAATAACACCAAATTGAAGCATGAAGTTGTATTTATTCAATTTTAACCAACATTGCAATGGTGAGGATGTATGGGTTCAATTTTAACCAACTTTAAAAGATTGTAGCATTCTAAATTTTAAACCCAATTGAAAGCTAGTTGTCTTAAAACATAAAATAAAGTAGCATATGATGGGATATATCATCCCATAAGTGCTAAAATTACTTTTACAATAAGAAATGGTGATAATATGCTTCTTTACTTCAAGATTTTGCTCCTTTTCAAATCTGCAAAACCAGTTAGCCTTACAAAAAAAACCAGAAGTCAATAAATGATCAGAGAGTGGATTAAATTGAAAAGT
>VDFB02173540.1:0-17606 GCA_007258455.2 Sequoia sempervirens
AGTAATAAAGCTTGCTTGCTGAGCAAACCCTAGATTGTGAAAGCAAGGAGATTTTAGGGTTCCCTACTCCTCTGCTTCTCTATAAATAAGAGCCTTTGCTCATTTATTTTCTTTAACTGTGCTAGTGAGAACAAAGCGCTGAGCCTATTGTGCCTTCTATTTGTTGCTCAAGTATTGTTCATTTTTGTTGTGATAAGCAAATTGTTGAGCCTTTTTAGCCAACAAGGAGTTAGTGTGATTGCTGTTTTCTATTGTGTTAAGAATAAGTTTGCAAGCCTCTTTAGCTGCAATTTCTTGTTCAAGGCATGTTAGAAGTGAGCTTTGTTCCAGAGATTTGAGTAATAAAATCATGAGCCTCTTTTGCCTTGGTCCAAAATCTCAGATTTCCGTTATCTATGTTCTACTTTTATGATCTTTATTTCAACTTACAGTGAAGTGTGTAGGTGTTCGTTGAGAGAGAGATTATTGAAGTATTTCTGTCAGAAAATCTACCTTGTTAATTTCTAGCTTCTCTTGCTCTGCTATTACTTGAGAAGCCAGAAACGTCTTTAGTTTAAGTTAGTCGTAGTTGAAGTTTTAAAACAGAAAATCTCAGCTGCGGCGTTTGTGTTTAATAAACCTTGTGCTCTAAGCTGATCAAAAAGATAGGCAACTTAGTTTTAGTTTACTTTCTTTCAAACACCATCAGCAAGAGGGAGCTTCCCCTCCTAATTTGAAGAGTAGTTTATCTGTGCATAGCTGTGTGTTTTCAAATCCGCATACCAGAGGTGCGAATTTAAACGCCAACATAATATTTATTATTAATATAATAATATTAAATATATTGTTATTCTATTGAATAAATAATGATACTTCTAGTGTATCCATACACACACGCACACACACACACACACACTCACACACCAAAATGTACCCAGCTCCTCCCCACAAAATTGTCGTACCTATGTACCCGTACCCGATTCAGCAACTTAGCTTCAGCTATTTGAGCTATAGCTTTCAGTTTCTTTTCTTGGCTGGGGATCTTTGCTGCCTTCATCACAACATTCCACAATGAATTTTTCAGCTCTTCAATTTCATCAACTCTAGGCTTAAGCAGTTCTAACATAGTATTCTTGTAATGCTCCTTTAGGGACAACTTTCTGCCTACAGAGTTTTATTCTGGTCCATCAGCCTTATTCTTTCATTGACCAGTTGTTCATTCTGAGCCTTCATCTACTTTATTTGGTCTTGCAATCCCATAAGTATTGGATGACTGGTACAGGGTACGGTAGATGATACTGGTAATGGGGCAATGAAAGGGTCTGCATCTAATGTAAAAAGGAGACCTGAAACTGGAGGAGAGGAGAAGTTAAAATTGTAGGAAGACTAATGTGAGCAGATGCAGGATTTAACTTTGAAACCTTTTAATCAGCTCATCCTCAAGAGATCCTGCCTTTGCTTTTCACATTTGCCTTTTGCAGATCAAAGGTGTCTCCAATGGCAGCCTCATTCAGATCCTAAATAACTTTCCCTCCCTCATTTTTTGTTACCATTTTTAGATATCATGGTAATGTTGAGCACTCCAAGTAACTGTAATTGGGTTCTCAAAATAATTGGGAGCCACCACCTTGCCGCAGGTCAAACCTACTGAATGTTATTAAGAGGAGATTGCAGCTTGCTTCTATCCCAGGTGTGGAAGAAAATGTCTCTACCTATTGAACATGGAAAGCCTTTAAAGGGTGCTGAAAACTTGAAGAGAGATTTACAAAAGAATGAAAGCCTTTGTTTCTTCTGTCAGCTTTGGACTTTTTTCTTATTGCTGTTGAAGACTCTTGGTACACAGCTGCTGTCCTGGAAGAGCTTTCAAAATGGTGCTAAAAATTACTTCATACACATGTTTTATATGTCACTTTTTTTCTTCAACCAACTGAACATAGAGAGAAGTGGAGTTTTTATGTGGCAAAGCCACTGAGAAAGTGAGTTGGAGGAACATTTGAATGGCAAAGCTGTCAAATAACTGTGCCCAGATATGTTGTTTTATTCACCTTTCAGCTTGGCTGAGCTCATTATGGCTGCAATCCATGAAATGTGCACTCTTGTTTTCTGACTTTAAAGGTTATTGAGTTTGGGTGGAGAAAGTGAATGGCAAAGCCACTTTATAAGTTCATTTTGTTATGGCATAAGCTTCGTGAAGGTGCACCAATATCATTGTTGCTTTAGCACATATTTTATGACTTGGGTTGGGTGGAGTTTCATAATGATATTGCCATGTTTAAAGAGTGGGGCATAGTTCTGGGGTGGTTCTGCCCTTATAAATGTCTTCTTGGGCTCTAACAAATACCCTTTCAATTGCTGGCATATATCACTAACGCTTTAGCCACTTTTGTCTTCTGTTTGCTGCTGATTTTAGGTAGCTTTGCCGATAAATTTGTGTTCCTCCTTAAGACTGATTATTTCCCTTGCTGGCTGGGCATGCTTTCATAACCACTTTCCCAAGTTTTTGAGCTGGGCAAAATATTAAATGGTCTTTGTCATTGGAAAAGTGTACCCCTTTTAAGGTTGTTTAAGTCCTTCTATTAGGCACTTTCACGACTTAGCCAAGTTTTATCATGTATGGCCAAACTTTTGCTGGGTTTTTCCAACCAAAAAGTAGTACATTATCTCATGCCTATAAATGCTTACGCACAGATTTCCTATCCATTTGCCATCTTTTTACATGCCTGGCAGATTTCTTAGGTGGCATTGCCCCTCCAAAAGTGTACTTACATTGTTTTGATTGTTCTATCTCTTCCTTGTGGCTGATCAGTTACAAGTCTACCACTTGTCATGTTTTAGGCAGAAGTTTGGATGGATTTTACCATGATAAAGTGTGCTAGCCTTAGTTTAGAACCTTTTGAGTGCTCTAGGTGGAGAAAAGAGGTGGTAATGTGTTGATGGTGTTTTCTGCACAACAACAACTCTGACAAAATGTTATATTCTATCTCTCTTGAAAGGTAAATCTCTATCAGCAAGCCTCAAGAGATAACCCCAAGGTCTTTAATGTCAAGTCTTGACAAATGCAGTGAAACAACTCAGAGATAATGTGAAATTGCTGGTAATCACAAGGGGCCTTACAAATGAACAATGCTAGAAGTGTACTTTCATCAGATGTAACAATATGGTGATACTTTCAATCCTAAAACTAACCCAAATATAAAGAAATAACAAAAGAGAAAGGGTTGAGAGAGATTCTAAACTAACTCCTAAGATCAATCACAACAATGATGGAAGCTGCAAATGGACAGATCCCCAATAAAACCAATCTCTGCTTGGTCAAGGACAAGCCTACAACCCCACAAAAATGGTGCAATCTTCTAAGGAAATCAAAAGATTTTTAGACTATGAATATTCATCCACATACCCAATAACTTGGACAATGTAAACAAGCATGCACAGTTGAACTTAGCACAAAATGAGGCCTAGACTAACTTTACACAACAACCTACAATCAACAAATTTCCAAAAGTATGGACCGGAGATCGATCAAACATCATTCACATTTCACCATTATCATGAAAGAACTGAAAACTAACATCAAACATCTGAGAATTGAGAACAAGAAACCATAAACTGTTGAAGTTGAACACAAAGTTTGCCAAATCAACAATCCATTTGCATTAACTTCTCCAACAATTACATAACAGTTTCCAGATCTCTCCTCTCCTATAGCTAATTTCTGAAACCTACTTGCCAATTCTGGCCTTCTAACCCCTAAAATCTAACCCCCAAAATTCTAACCCCTTACAAATGAGAAGGCACTAGCCTTTTATAGAAAATTACATTTTGAACCAATGGCCAGGATTAAATCAATCCAAGACTGTAATTGCACTTCTAGAAGCATCAAGCTGTTACATTAGGGTTTGATAATTTTGGATACATCATCATCCAATTGTATAAAAGCAGTTACATCATGGAACAATGAGAAAATAATATTCTGCCAACTTGGCTTTGATAACAATCATCATTGGATAAAGCAAACAACATCACATGGTGCAAATAGCTTCCAAAACTCCCTTCAGTTTGGTCATGGATTCTTATGCAGGCCCCACATTTAATATTTGAGTTGAACTCTTCCAAAATTTTCCTCTTGGCACGAATCCATATGCAAGTCCCCCTTTCGATTTCTTTAATCCTGAAAAACAAATACCATCATTAGTAGCTCACATGTTAAAAAAAATCTCATTCATAAAATATCCAAATTAAACTTGAGTAAAATTTTGGCCTTTTAAGAAAACTTTCCATTTTTGGAAAAAAAATTATTTTCGAAATTTTTGTCCATTTCAAGAATTTTTCATTTTCAAACATTTTAAAATTTCAAGGAAAAAAATTCCATTTTGTAAATTTTTAGAAAAACGCATTTCGGGAAAAATTTCCATTTTGGGAAAAAAATCATTTTTGGAAAATTTCGAGATTTTTGAGGGGTCTTGGATTTTCCGAAAATGGAAATTGTGGAAAATCCGAGGTAGCTTGGATTTTCCATGGCTTAATCCGAGGTAGCTTGAATTTTCCATGGCTTAATTCGAGGTAGCCTGAATTTTCTGAAACCCAAGCCAAGTCAAAATCCCCTAAACTTCATAACTATTTTTCTAGAAGGAACTTTTGAAAAGTTCAAAAAGCAACCCGGCCTAATTTTTTGTCCTCTATCCACGGGTGCAAATTTTTTTACAAATGATGTTGAAAATTTACCTCAAAATCCCCATTTCCAAAATCCAAGGCAGGTGAATTTCCCCCAGAGCCTCAAAATATTGCCTTCATCAAACCAAGTCTGGACTTAATCCCAAAATAACCTCCCAAGAAGAGCAAAACTGAAAATTTGACCAAGCCAAGATGTAGAGATGCAAAAGAAAAAAGAGGGTCCCCGCCTCCGATGGGGCATGTGTGAAAAAATTGCACAACAAATGGCGACTCCTGTTGGGAAAATGCTCCAGAGCATTTTGATGACGAACAAGAATCATGAACCCAAAATCTCTGGTTTCGATCTCCATATTAGACAAACAGATCAAAATGCAAGATTAAAGAATCAGAACCAAAGGTAGACCAAACCTTCCATAAACTGAAAATCCAAGTGTGTGCAAGTGAGTTTATCTCCCTCCTTAAGCTACTGCGGAAACCTAGCTCAGTCAAGTTAGGTTACATAAATGATTCTAACTTCAAAAACAACCTAGATAGAGCCTTGCTGCTAGTTAGGCGTCCATAGCCCCGACGAGGTTATCGCTGTGATTCTTCCGAACATAGCTCTACTGCTAGCCAGGCGTCTATAACCTCGGTAGAGATATTCGAATCCTCCTAATAAGTTGAATTCTTGCTTTTGATTTTCAATATTTTCTTTTTCTTTCTTTTGATATTTTTTTAACCTCTTTTACTTTAACTCGTAAGCATTAAAGCTCACACTTAGGGCTGAGAATCACAGTGGCACTGATGCAAAAATTTATGATTTTTCACCTAACAAGACCTCACAAGGACCCTACTGCAACTTCAGAATTCTTAAGATGTATGAAAGATATAAGATTTCATAATACTTCAGGTTCAAATCAAACCAATGACCCATCCTCTTTAAATCAAATATTCAGACCGCTTGATGCTATCAAAAGATCTCGACCATCCATTCAAGACACATGATTAAAGTCCATAAATGAAATACTTAGAACAGTCCTAGATAATGAATAATTATTGTGCCGGAAAGACACTTCCCCAACCAAAAAACAGAGAAACCCAAGCTGGAGAAGCAAAGCAGCAACCAAACCGAAGGCGAAACCCAAAGCAAACCTAAACTAACCAAAACAGAAGCAAACCAAAAGCCATCTAAACTAACCAAAGCAAACTAATCCTAAAACAATCTATCCTAAAGAAAACAAAAACAGACTAAAGCAAAAGAAAAACAGAGCAAGCTGCATTTATTCAAAATTATATACAAAGAGACTCAGAATGAATCACAGTTAGACAGGACAAATTGAGACCCACACCCGTATAGTTCATCAATGCATGGACAAGCAATAAGGTAGCAGTAACAGTCCTCAAGAATGCAAATTCATCCTTATACTCAGCAAAATAAACCTCAAAAATGCAGCATTTGAACTTTATGTCGTGATCAGGAATAATCAGCATTTGGCGTAACTCATTAGGACCATGCTCAACCCATATCTGTAGTGCATTCCTTGTCTAACTTTTCTTTCCACTCCAGGAATCTCCCAACTTTAATGATAATGTCCACACATGAACGACAAGTAAACTCCGAATGGGTTGCATTATGAACTCTACACCATTTAGATGAGATGAAATCTTGCAAACCCTTATCACCACTAAGCTGATCTTTAACTATCTCTGTAAATGCCTCAATTGCAGCATCAACAAACTCTAAATTTGTGGAGGCTAGTGGTTCAGGCAGGTTTTGCATGAAAATACCCCTTTGCAAAACCATCTCGATTTTACCCAAAAAGGCTAAGCATTCAAACTCATTATGCCTAGTGGTATTATGAATTTTGCACTGGTCTGATAATGCATAGTGATGCAAACCCTTATTATTCCAGAGAGCCAATCTCTTATTCAGAGACTCACAAAGTTGAGAAAAATCAATCTGAAGACCATTTCCATCATGAAAAACATAAGACTGCTTTTCCATCTTGACCCAGAATTTGTACTTTCAGATTTAGAGATCTACTATATCTCAAATTTTCAACATGAAGGCTCATTCAACTTCCAGCTATGTCACCTTCGTTCAGCCCTCCTTCTAGCGCCAATCTGTTGATGTGTTTTCTGCATAGCAACAACTCAGACAAAATGTGATATTCTATTTCTGTTGTACGGTAAATTTCTATCAACAAGTCTCAAGAGATAACCCCAAGGTCTCTAATGTCAGGTCTTGACAAATGCAGTGAAACAACTTAGAGATAATGTGAAATTGCTGGTAATCACAAAGGGCCTTATAAATGAACAATGCTAGAAGTGTACTTTCATTAGATGTAACAATATGGTGATGCTTTCAATCCTAAAACTAACCCAGATATAAAGAAATAGCAAAAGAGAAAGGGTTGAGAGAGATTCTAAACTAACTCCTAAGATCAATCATAACAATGATGAAAGCTGCAAATGGACAGATCCCCAATAAAACCAATCTTTGCTTGGTCAAGGACAAGCCTACAACCCCACAGAAATGGTGCATCTTCTAAGGAAATCAAAAGATTTTTAGATTATGAATATTCATCCACATACCCAATAACTAGCGCAATGGTAAAATAGGATCCACAGTTGAACTTAGCACAAAATGAAGCCCAGACTAACTTTACACAACCTACAATCAGCAAATTGCCAAAAGTATGGATCGGAGATCGATCAAACATCATTCACATTTCACCATTATCATGAAAGAATCGAAAACTAGCATCTAACATCCGAGAATTGAGAACAAGAAACCATAAACTGTTGAAGTTGAACACAAAGTTTGCCAAATCAACAATCCATTTGCATTAACTTCTCCAACAATTACATAACAGTTTCCACCTCTCTCTCCTACAGCTAATTTCTGAAATCTACTTGCCAATTCTGGCCTTCTAACCCCTAAAATTTGAACTCAGAATTCTAACCCCTTACAAATGAGAAGGCTTTGGCCTTTTATAGAAAATTACATTTTGAACCAATGGCCAGGATTAAATCAATCCAATGGCTATAATTGCACTTCTAGAAGTATCAAGCTGTTACATTAGGGTTTGATAATTCTGGATACATCATCCAATTGTATATAAATAGTTACATCATGGAACAATGAGAAAATAATATTCTACCAACTTGGCTTTGATAACAATCATAATTGGATAAAGCAAACAACATCACATGGTGCAAATAGCTTCCAAAAATCCCTTCAGTTTGGTCATGGATTCTTATGCAGGCCCCACATTTAATATTTGAGTTGAACTCTTCCAGAATTTCCTTCTTGGCACGAATCCATATGTAAGTCCCCCTTTTGATTTCTTTAATCCTAAAAAACAGATACCATCATTAGTAGCTCACATGTAAAAAAAAAAATCCCATCCATAAAATATCCAAATCAAACTTGAATAAAATTTTGGCCTACTAAGAAAACTCTACATTTTTTGAAATTTTCCATTTTCGGAAATTTTTTATTTTCGAAATTTTTTCCATTTCAAGAACTTTCATTTTTAGGAACATTTTAAATTTTCAAGGAAAAAAATTTCATTTTTGGAAATTTTCCCGATCGAAAAAAATGCACTCAGAAAAATTTCCATTTTGGGAAAATAAATCATATTTGGAAAAAAATTCCATTTTTGGAAAATTTCGAGAGTTTTGAGGGGTATTGGATTTTTCGAATATGGAAATTTTGGAAAATTCGAGGTAGCTTGGATTTTCCATGGCTTAATCCGAGGTAGCCTGAATTTTCCATGGCTTAATCCGAGGTAGCCTGAATTTTCTGAAATCCAAGCTAGGTCAAAATCCCATAAACTTCATGACTTTTTTTCTAGAAGGAATTTTTAAATAATTCAAAAAACAACCCAGCCTAAATTTTCGTCCTCTATCCACGGGTGCAAAAGAGATTTACAAATGATGTTGAAAATTCACCTCAAAATCCCCATTTCCAAAATCCAAGAGAAGTGAATTTCCCCCAGAGCCTCAAAATATTGCCTTCATCAAACCAAGTCTGGACTTAATCCCAAAATAACCTCGCAAGAAGAGCAAAACTGAAAATTTGACCAAGCCAAGATGCGGAGATGCAAAAGAAAAAAGAGGGTCCCCGCCTCTGGTGGGGCGTGTGTGCAAAAACTGCACAACATAATGCTAGTTAAAAGCATCCAATCAAAGTAAACAATGGGGTCTCGTCATCCCTCCCTATTCAATTGCTATAAGGATCAATGCCATGGAAATCAATGACCTCTTTTGATTTGTCCT
Source organism: Sequoia sempervirens (assembly GCA_007258455.2). Taxonomy (NCBI): domain Eukaryota; kingdom Viridiplantae; phylum Streptophyta; class Pinopsida; order Cupressales; family Cupressaceae; genus Sequoia; species Sequoia sempervirens. The sequence goes on from VDFB02173540.1 coordinate 8,917, forward strand.
CTACCTTTTTTGTGGGAAGCTGAAGGTTGTATTGTACAAAGAAAAGGTCATTTAGGCATTTTTGAGTTAATTTATTATTCTTCTTTATGCGAATGACCTCAAATTAAACTCCAATTGCTCTCATAGCAAGAAGCACTGCAAGGTTGACACAAAATGTAGAGGGCTAATCTTTGAATATTTGGGGTATTTGCATCCTAATCTCCCCACCAAGAACCTACAAAATAAGATATTCAAGAGTTAGTAAGCAAATCGTATTTTATTAATGGTTGTAAATTTGAAATTCGTAACTTGTAAGATGCATGTAAAGACTTTAACTTTTTTTACCTAGTGATTGGGTAGTTCTTTCTTGAATAGCTAGTGCTGAAGAAAAGAGCTTCCCCCTACCACTCTTGTAATTATGCAATCATTTTGGTCACAAGGCAGCAAACTGTAGAGTTTATGCAAGAAATGATTTCAGATTTATGAATAGGAATGCTTTTGCTCCTTTAATGAACTACAATGTTGTATGTTACAAATGCAATAATTTTGGTCATACTACAAAGACTTGTAGAAGCAATTTTGTAGATTCTTTCAAGCAAGATAAAAGGAAAGAGCAATAGGTGACTAAAAAGGAAGTTGTTAAGAAAGCTTGGAGGAAGAAGAAAGAGGTAGAAAAAGAGAAGTTAGGAGCTACTTCACTCCATCCTTGAGAAGGTGTTTGGACTTAGAGGGAGCTTTCATTGTTATATTTTATCATCCCCGTTTCAGTTACGCAGGTTGGTTCAGATATGCAAGTTATTCTTCTTATGTTTTTGGAATTTTGGAAAAGAGTATTGGAATGAGTTATTAGAGTACCTCTTAGCTTGTAAAGCTATTGATTATTCATCAGATTTTCATTATTTTTAATGTCATGTAGTCAACAAATTTGTTCTTTATGCCATGTCATTTTGTCATTGATGTCAAAGGGGGAGTAGTAAGCCAGGGGGAGCAGGTTGGTTTCAGTTTTGGTTTCAGAGTATTTCAAGTTTTAGGAGGTGTTGCCAAGTGCAGATTGGTTTTGGTTTTAGGAGGTGTTGCCATCAATGACAAAGGGGGAGATTGTTGAGTATTTTGTCATTGATGTCATGTTGCTTGAATTGGTTGCTTGCGTGCTTGAGCTACTTGCCTGTGTGGTTGAGCTACTTGGTTGTCTGCTTGAGCTGGTTGGCTGTCTGCTTGAGCTAGTTGCTTCTCTACATTAGTAGCTTGCTTGTTTGCTTTGTCAGCTTCTATGCCAAATTTTCATATCAGCATGATTGTCAACATTTGAATAGTCAATTTTTTGGGTCTTTTGGAAGAAGCTTGATTTATGTCTTGCCAGCTTTGGAGTCCTCTTTATGAGGTGACTTTCTTATTCCTTGTTTTGGAGCATCGGCTTCTGAAGATAATTTATTTCAATTACTCATATGGCTGATGGCTAGTCTAGATAATACGTTTTTATCCTCTGATTTTTGGTGACTCCTTTATTGTGGTAATGGCTTCAGTTTTTAATAGCGACAGGTTTAGGTTGGGGCGGCTAAAAGAAAGAGGACATCGCATTCAAAATTAGGTGGCGGCTAAAAGAAAAAGGATATCGCATTCAAAATTAGGGGGCGGCTTCTTCCTTTTCAAGCCTTTGTGACATTGAAATTTTAATGAACCCGGATTCTTGGTATCGTGCAAAGTTGTGAAATTATTCTTGGCCTGAGTGGTGTATAGAAGTGTGGTGTGTCATTTTTGCGTCTGTGTGTGTGTGGCCGCTCTTGAGCTTAATCGCTCACTTTTTGAAGTATGGTATAATAGCTGCGCTTAGGTCTGAAGATTTTTTTTTAAGTCAAGACTTTGAACATATTCTTCAGTGCATATGTGTGAAGACCAAAAAAAAAATGCTTTCGGTACTATTTTTTTTGGAGGCGAATAAAAAAAGAGAGGACATGGTATCTATGCTAAGTTCGCGAGTTTTGAATATCTTCAGCGACTCTTGTGTATGAAGACGTGTTGAGTGTGCTGAATATGCATTCTGTGATAATGTTTATTTAAAAGTCATGTGAGCCTTCCTTAAAAATGGGACGTGAAAATTAAAATTAGTGCTGCCACCAATGAAGTCTTTGAGTGCTACTTATTCATTTAGGGAATGTATCGCTTTTAATTACTTGGTGTATGGGCTGAAAAAAGTTATCATTGCACTGTCTAAGGCTGGTGGTCTTAACGTTTTTGTGATCTTTTTGTTTTGCTTGAAGCAAGTCGTGGGTGTAGTTTACAGATTTGTGCCATCTTTACATGTGTAATGGAGTGGCTTTGGTTATGATAGAACCATATTTCAAATATAATGGAGCTGTTCGAAATTATTGTGAGACTGAATTTTCTTAGCATTCACTCCATTTGATCGGAGATTCATGAGTTCTTCACTATGTACAATGGATTTAGAATGTTCAGTTTATCCGGTCAATAATGTTTTTATGGAGTGTGGGGACGACAAAGTCAGGAGATGTGCTGCTTTGGATATGAGTTGACCTTGTGTTGAGAAATGCTGAATTGAGTTTTGTGTGTTGTGCAAATTTGCATCTAGGGACGTGTTCTATATAGTATTCTTGTTGAATCTACAGTGAAAAGAAAAAAAAGGTTATGTTGCTGCTGTTTTGACTTGTGAAGGTGCAGCAAATGCAGTTTGTTTCTCTGATTTTGAGCAGAAGCTAGAGTTTTCAGTTTGTGTGAGTTGGTGCTTCAAGGGAGAGTTGGTGCTCTCAGTGACTTGGTGCTCACTTATGTAACCTGGGTTGGTGGCCATTGTTGTTAATGAGAGCATAGTCGTGCTATGGTTTTTTACCCGAAAGGGTTTTCCACGTGAAATCTGGTGTTCTTCATATTTGATGGTTGCTGTTAATGTTTTGATTTATGATTTATATGGTTTTAAGTTTTAAAGTTTGATCCTCATCTGGCAAGCACAAAACTCTAATCGAGGGCTCTTAACACCTATAAATACAATAAATTAAAGTTATAAATTTATAATGAAAGTAAATACTTTTAAAGTTTAAAAATAAAAAGATTCAATTTGAATTTTAAATTGAAGTTTTGAGGGTTGCCTTGATGATCTTTGTAGCTCTTTGTGCAAAGAGATAAGCAAAAACTATCTTTGTGATCCTCTCTCCTTTAGGTTTCTTTGAATATGATGAGTCTATGCATGCTTGACTTTGTAATATGTTGGCTATATTTTAAAACCAGTTTTGCAATTTTCACCAAGTTAGATGTCCGAGTATTTTGTCGAACAGTTAGTATGCATATGGTTATGAGGGATTTTTTGGATGTAATTGCTAAAGTAATTTTCTTAAGGCATTATAACATGTTTTCCTTCATTAAACTCAACTTGTCATGCATAGACTTATAGTAGCAAATTTACAAACGGTTTGTATCCATTCATTGTGACTGAATACATAAAGATTTAATATTACAGCTGACTGTATATAATAGAAATGTATTCATGTAATGTTTCTGACCTTAATTGATGGCAGTTTGAAGACTCTTAATAAGCTTCAGCATATATCACCCCTTGTGCAAAGAGTGGGATTTTCTCCAAGGTCTTTGTTACACTTCTAGAACAACAAGCTTAATATTGTCAGCACCCAGTCTCAAGGAAGTCCATATACCATACATCGAACCTACTGCAACCTCTATTTGCTCCCATGTCAGCCTCCAAAGAGCTAGCAATCAGCAAGAAATATTCCACGTCTCCCCTTTGTCTTACAAACTTAGCAATATGCAATTTGGAATCTTCCTCTAATATGGCATCCAAATCCAGCCACTTAGATATATCAACGAATGGCTATAAGAATGAAACCCACACCCTTATGTCATGTCTATCTCTAACGTGCATACACTAACACCACTCTACATTTATAAACCTCATGCTACACCATTATGCCCTGTTTTTGCTACCAAGGGAGCTGCTAATAGCAAAGAACACTCCAACACCACACTAAATATTCTTGGCCAGCCACCATAACCACCAAGGAATATTTGCCTCAAATGCCTAACAATTTGAATGCCTCACTTCAACGCCCAGATAGAATAATATAATGAATCTCTTCAATCCTTTCAAATATTCCTACAATTTGTCTTGCTACTAGACTTAACAAATTATTCACTCATTCAATCCAAATGTGAAACATGTATGATTCCACCTGCAATCAACTAGGGAAGATATCTCACCACCGAAACTGATTTCCCTTAGGGTTTTCATCCTAGGGTTTGCTCCAACAAGAAACTCAAAGTCCAGGGAGTGAAAAATAAATACACATGAACAAATGAGCTCTCAATTCCTCTTTTTATATTTTCCCATGGAACTTTCCCAAAGGGACTTTTAATTTCCTGATTAAAATATTTCATTAAAGCTAAGATACCGGTTCAAAATCGGGTTCAAGGGTTCGGATCGAAAATTCAATCAAAATTTTTTTTGGGGTTGGGTTCTTTTTGGGTTCATCCATACAAAAAAGATATAAAAATAAAAAACATATACATACTTACAATAGTAATTAAGTTCAAAATACCACACATAGCATCATATATTGTATAATAAAGAAAACCACCATAAAAATTAAAAAACAGTAGAATGTCAATTAGTCAAACTTGAATGTCAAACTTGAATGTCATGATATATATTATATATTAAAATTAACTACATTGCTGCATTTCTCCTTACAAGTAAGCATTAGGGAAGATTGTCCAATTGGATGACAATATTATAGATGAAGACTTGTAGGAAAACTTGGAAATTGGGACTTGGAGAGTACATGGCAAATCAAATGAATTCAATGTGAGTTGGGGGTCAATGACCCAAATGGGGTCGAGGGGCAATGCCCCTCACAAGGATCTGGGGGTAGCGCCCCCAGCGGGGTCAAGGGGCAATGCCCCTCGTGGGGGTCTGGGGGCAATGCCCCTAGTGGGGTTGAGTGGCAGCGCCCCTTGTGGGGGTCTGGGGGCAACGTCCCCAATGAGGCTTATTTTTCAAAGAGATTTTTAGGTTCCATGGGATGCCTAGGAATATTGTGAGTGACAGGGACAACAAGTTCCTGAGTCTTTTCTGGTAGGAGATTTTTAGATTGAGTGGGATTGAGTTCACTCCGAGTACTAGTTATCATCTACAGATTGATGGGCAGACGGAGATAGTGACCAAGTGGGTCGAAGGGTATCTCCAAACTTACATATCAGGACAGTAGAAGGCATGGGTTAAATGGTTGCACCTTGGGGAGTATTGTTACAACTCCACTTACCACATGTCTATCAAGATGCCACCGTTTATGGCACTGTATGGATATAAGGCTCTAAGCTTCGTTGATCTTCTTCATGGGGACAAGAAAGTACCTAAGGCCAAGGATTTGTTACATGAGAGTTGGATATAATGAAATCTCTGAAGGAAAATTTACAGCAGGCCCAAAATCAGCAGATGTATTTTGATCAACATGGTATAGAGCATAGTTTTGAGGTGAGTAACATGGTCTACTTGAGATTACAGCCCTATAGACATTCCACACTCAAGAAAAGATGGTTCGATAGGCCTTTCAGAGTCTCCAAGCTGATTGGAGAAGTGGCTTATGAGCTGGAGTTGCCAGCCAATAGTAGAGTACATAATGTATTTCATGTGTCTCACCTCAAAAAGGCACTAGGTCACAATGTGGTTCCTTCCTTGGAATTGCTGCTATTGGATGAGGAGGGGAAGTTGATTTTTATTCCTGAGGCGATCATTGATGCAGGGAACGTACTCTACGGAAGTAGTCAATTAAATAATATTTGGTTAAGTGGAAGAACCTACCAGGTAAGGATGCAACATGGGAGAGTGAACAGATACTTCAACATCCAGAGTTGCAATTTCTCGGAGTCAAGCAACTCTGGGAAGGGAGTACTGTAATGTCCCCTCCCTAAGTTGTGTTAGTGATTATCAGGATTAGCCGATTTGTAGTAACCCTTCGTGCCCTTGTTTCAATGCTGATTTTTTTGTTTTTTGTGTGTTTGTTGTTTAATGGTTTTTTTTCTGTTTTTTTTGTGTTTTCTTGAAATATTTGCAAGCACTAAAATGCATAAACATAAAGGAATGCTAACAACTAGAATAATAACTTCACCAATGCTTATCAATTTGTTCAATATTCAATAGATCAAGTTATTACAGTCATACCCGAATAGAATAGGAAACATGCAAATGCTGATCACCACTACCAGCCAAAAAGCAGATCATGAAATGGCTCAATTCTCCTTCAAGAGGTTGCCTTTTTGATTGCAGCAAGTGTAGATAGCTTCCCTATACCTGGGCGCCCCCTTGTAAATTTATTCTTGATTTTTAATGGCCTCCAATGATAAAATCGCCCCCTTTCTCAAGAAGCCGACCTTTATTGATGCTGGATGGTACGGCTGATGCATGTACAGCCAAAGGCAAATGCCACCAATGAAAACACTCAATCTGATGAAAAATTATGCCCTTATTCTGTCTATTAAATTCTGGAAATTACTTCTCCAATAAGCTCAATGTCAACCTCTGGATAAAGCCAACTCAAGGAGCAACTTCAGATGAATATTCCATACCCTCAGATTGCTGATGCAATGAAGTCTTCACGTTCTCCAATGCCGATACTTTGGAACAAACTGCAGAAACCCCAGTTTCTTCTCCAAAGCCAAAAAGGACAAGTCTTCTCAACAAAATAACAAACATCATAATGAAGCCTTGTACGATTTTCAAGAGATAAATAGGCTTCTCACATTAGGGTTCGATTTAACCCAAAAAACTCTTCTTCAATTTTGAGATGAGTAATAATATTACTTTTAATTTTCATTTAAGTCTCAATAGTTGGTGCATAAATATTACCATTTAATTTAATTGCTCAACTGGCCCCAACTGATGAGAACTTGACCCTTCACTTAAGTCACTTAAGTTATAATATAAAATTATATTATAACTTAATAATATAAGCTCAAAACCATTAATATTTATTTTAATCAAATAAATATTAATATCTCCATTATTACTCAACATTTTTGCACGCCATCAGAACTGGGAGCTGGCATGAGGAAACTGCATATGACCATACCCCCTTACTAAAAATAGCAGGGTTCCATCTCTAGCATCTCTGACTTACTATAAATAGCAAGTCCTTCATACAGAGTCCTGTAGACCTCAAACGAACACCAATCCTGCATAGCTCTGACTACTGAAGAAGTTGCATCCCTCAATGGACCCTCTATCCAATCTCATTAGCCTACGAGGATTGCAATAATAGGCTAATCTACTGAATACAGATGTCTCACTTTCGAGGGGACATCACACTATTCCTCGGGCTCCCGTAGGCTAATATGGTTGGTTAGGGGACTCCTCAGCTCTTGGTGACATGTTGGGGTTATGGGAGTATCTTTCTGACACTCTTTGGAGCATTTTCGGGCATTTGGTCCAATACTTAATATTTTTAGTAAGCCACCTCCTTAGTGCCGACTTGGTATTTTCATGTTGATCTTTCCTTGACATGATTAGTTATGGTATCTTATGTTGATTTGGTGAATTTTTATGGCCTAGGTATTTAATTTAAAATAACATTAATATTATAAAGTTAAATTAAATATTTAACTTTACATTATTTTAATATTTTTAAAAGGTGACTTTTTGAGGGAGACATAAGGAAAGTCTTAAAAAGGTAAATATTTTGCTTCATTAAATGGGATGCCCTAGTGGGAGACATAAGGGGAATTTAAAATTAAATAAAGTATTTTATTTCTCCAAGGAAGTGCGTGGGGTTTTGGAGGAGAATACGAAATGCTTTTGGAGTTCATTTGAAAGATATGCTTGAATTTTTTTTTTGTGGAGAACACTGGTTGAACCAGCTGCTTTGTAAGGATGAAAACCCTTACAAGAATCATCCACTTTGATTGTGAAAGATCAGTCCTGGTGGATTCTACATGTGACTTTATTCAGGGGTCATCTGGGAGCTTATTGTTTTCAGTTTTGAGAAGTTTGCCAAGGGTTTTAGTGCAGTTTTCAAAGGGTAGATTTCAGAGTTTAATACCAGCAAATTAGAAGGAGAAAAACACAGATTTTTACCTCCTATTGCTGGCCGTACTTTCCTTGTACTTGGATGTACAGCTATTGAGGGGCATGGGAATTTTGGAAGCTGGACACCTTGGTTTCTGGGCAGTTTTTAGACTGAATGGGGGCGCCTAGGCTTGGACAACAGGTTGCTAGGGTTTGTGGGATGGAGAACTCACTAGAAATGATGTTACAAACATTTTGATCATCTCCAGTTTGTTGCTACAGTGCTATTTCAGACCTCAACTCAATACTCCTTGCTGGGTATGTTCATAAATGATAGTTTTTGTGAATCACAGTCATTAGTTACTGCTGTTTGTAATTTCTGAGTAATAATCAGTCCATTATTTTGCTAAATAATTTGTATCAGGCCTGATTTATACTTATAGTTTCAGTTGTGAACATTATGAAGAAATCTTTAAATATCAGAATATATTGCATTTCTGTTTTGTTGCAAACATTTTCATTGAATTGTTAACTTCATACTATCACCAAAAACTCTACAAACAACATTGAATGAAACCAAAAAAAATCTAGGGTGCATACTATAGTTTTTTATCCCCAAAACTAGAAATCTGAAGAGGGTTTTCATCCTCAAAATATTTTGGAAGAATTAGGGTTCTGTCTAGAGCAA
>VDFB02173541.1:0-10187 GCA_007258455.2 Sequoia sempervirens
TTACTACAAAGAAGCCCGCCAAGAAATTTTCTACAATCCAGAGGCATGAAGCCGGCTGCCGTTCAATGCAGATTGCCGTGCCAACAGTTGATAAGTCACAAGAGGATATTGCGCCCCATGAATATGCCATCACCATTGATGACTTAGGTCCAACAACGAAAGGCCAAGAGGTTGAAGACTTGGACAACTTAGTCACTACCATCAAGGCAAGGTTGGAAAAGGAGGTGGCAAAGAAAAGAGAGTATAAAAAGGAGATTGGACACCTGAAGGAGTACATCAAGCACCTGACCAAACCTCTTGATCAGGCCGACTGAGTAGCTCCTCCACCTTTGAACTCTTCACAGGAAGCGGCCAAGGACTTTGAAGAAAAGATGGTCACGGCTAAAGAAACTAAGGAGTGGATGGTGAGTAAGAGCGAGGAAGCGACTACATTTATGGAGAGATTGACACTGGCTTATGGACAGACTTCCTCATTGCTTTCCAGACTTGCTGTCGTGAGAAAAACTTGGGAAGATAATTGCAGCAGGCGCTGCCTATGACTTCCACACTTGGTATTGGGCATTGACAACACAAAGTGAGGTCTTGGAAAAAGTAAAGTCTAATGGAGTCAGTTAAAGAGTAGATTAAAGAGGTTCAGAGCAAGATTTTCCTCATAGCTGCGGATGTACTTGAGAAGGAGATCATCTGGGAGAATGACATGCAGTTGGAAAAACTAAAGCACAGAGCTCAGGAAATCTTCTCTACCATCACTGGACTGGTCCTAAGGCAAAATTTGACTAAGGTGGCGAACTTCTTATCTATCTGAGATGCCTTCCTGAAACAGGAAATGGAATGGGAAAATACTTTTGCCGGATGTGCTGAGGAGTTGGATGGGTTGGAATTCAAAGTAAACATGCTGTCGTAGGTCACAAGGGAAGAGGTCATCCCGAGCATGTCCAGGTTCATTGAACGCATTGCCGCTTGAGAGGATAGGGATGCACTTCCTTGAAAATAGCTCCTGGCGCCACTTGTCTTTCATGCAATTATGATGATGTTATTTTAGGAAACCCTAATTAGGGTTGATATGTCTTGATCTCGGCCGTTAATTTGTTTTGATCTTAGCCTTTCATTTGCTTTCTGAAATTTTATATAAACTCTTGCTCTCTCATTGTCAAAGTGTGAAGAAAGTTTATGAAATTGTTGCGTATAGCTACTTTGGATAATAAAAGCTCTTATGCATGATTTGCTTTGAATCCTCCTTATTGTCAAGTGGCAAGGTTACATATCTTCTTCAACAATAGATTAGAATTAGAATAGAATTTGATTTGAATACATGCTAAATGAATGCAAGATTTGATAGTATTGATTTATGGTGAAACTTCACTCATTACTTTCTTTGAATAGATGATTTTTATTCAATGCGTAAAGTTAGCCTGAGCTTATAATTGTGGATGCTTAACTTCTCTCTGGATGAGTATTGTTTGATTTGATGGTAATTGTTCATGATGTGAAAATCATAAGCACACCCCTTGAAGATTGCACCCACTTTGTGTAGTTGTCCTGCCGAGGCAAAGCAAAGTGTGGTTATTAGTTTCACCTAATCCATACCGTCTCTTGAATTCTTAGGAGTAGATTAGAGCTTCTAAATCTTATCCTTTTGCACTTTTTTGAAATCCCAAACAGAAAATCCCAAAAGAAAGATTATTTAATGTTAAATCCGTCTAAGTCCTAACTTGTGAAGAATTTTTTAGCTTAAGTCCCTTTGTGTATTACTAGCATATTACAACGCCCATTGAGCTTATCCACACGTCAAGACCTGACAAAAGAAACCTTGGAGTCACCATATGATCTTCTCACAATCTTAGCATATGCAGTGATTTTGTTCAGGAGAGGATAGAGTGTCTGTGGACATTTTATTCTGTGTGTTCGGTGGATGATAAAATGTACACCAACAGGTTGGAACGAAACAAGCAGTAGTTCAAATAACAATGACAATACTTATTTTCATCGGAATGAGTATGAAGGCGTAGTATTTATCACATTCCCTTCCTTTAACATAGAAGATTTCACTGCCAGTGATAGTCCATATGAACAATGCAATATCCAGAATGAGGACGATGTCTTCTCTGACGTTCTCAAGGGTGATGACGATCAACCGCCATTGACTGCAAAAAAACCATTCACGAGGTGAATAGGAGAGTTTGCTGAGTTAGACAATTTTAAAGCTGCCACAGTCCACGTCTGCTAGAACCTGCAAGCTTTAAAGGCTTTTAATAGTTTAAGAATTAAAACATTAAAAATTTCGAATCCCTAAATTTTTACCCTTTGTAGTTTAAATTTATTAATAATGATTGTTAATAGTTTTAAAATTTAAACTTTGAACTTTTAATTTTATAATGATTATTAAAAAACATAATATAAACAATTTTAATTTTAATTTGTAAATTTGTTTTTTTAATTATTAATATTTTATTATTGTGTAGTTTAATTTATATAAATAAATTAATAATTAATATAATAAATGTAAATGTTAAGTAATAAGTTTATATTAATATTAAATAATTGAAATTCTATATTAATAATTTCTAAATTTTTAATATTGTATATATTAGATTAATAATATATTATAAATTTTTATATGTCACTAATAGTATTAGTTCAATAATTAATAATTAATATTATAAATTATAATTCTTGTTTAGCATATACATGATATGTGGTATTCTAAATTTAATTCTTGTTTTTATTTTGTAGGCTGCAAATACGTATATATCTATGATTTTTATATGTTTTTTGTACGGACGTACCCAAACATACCCAACCCCCAATTTTTTTGCTGTACTGACGTACTATACCCGCTTACCCGTACCCGATTCAGCAACTTAGCATATAATGTTTAGGTGCTTAATTCTACATTGTTATACTAATTATACGTATGCTATGTGAGCACAAGTTAGTTGATGTCTAAAATAAAACTACACTCATCTACAAAAGAGAACATTACATACATATCCGAAAAATTGGAATGCCTTTTTTAAATTTTTACTAGTTTATGTAAGTATCTATGCCTATCATAGAATCCTTGTATCATTGGAGAGAGTCTTGTAAATCAAAATTGAAGACAAACATATAGATTGCAGCTATGAAATGCAAAGTAATTGGTCACAGCTATCCATATATATTTTTATATATTAGAGAGGGTTGTATTTGGGCCCTCACCCTTATAATTTCAAAAAAACCAGTTACAAAATAGCCAATAGTCAGAAGGAACAACATTACAAAATATAAACAAAGATGCTCAGTGCTGGTAAAAGAATGACTAGAAGCATCTGCCAGACCCACTAAAAAATCAACACCATATAGGCATGGATGCCCACCCAAAAACCAAAGAGACCAATGGAACCATGGCTACAAAGCCCTCAAGATCCCCCATCTATGCGCTCCATGAGAAGCAGCAGTTGAGATTCCAGCTATTCCAGAGGCCATAGCTCAACCTTGAGCAGCCACTGCAATCAGTTTCAGCACAGCCGCTGTAGGACCTCCACAGCTAGCTAGAGCTTCAAACTTGACCCTACAAATAATTTTCTGCCATTTGAATGCCCATTCCAACACACCACTAGAAAGAGAAGTCAATGTAAATATGCTAGTAATCTCTAGAGTCTTGTGATTGTGAGAAATCAGCAGATTTTTAATAACCATGTGCAAGTTTGGACAAAAGGTCAGGAGGTCTTGAAGCACACGATTCACAGCTAGAAGTTATTTGTTGAGAACACAGAAATCTTCAACTGAAGCTGTGGCTTGCCCAAGCCAACAATGACTGCATCAGAGTCATCCATGGCACTGCCCACCTCCTCAAAACCCACAACCTCAACAGTTGGAAGCAAACAAACCAAGAAATGGGGGACCCACTTTCTAAGCTCTACCAATTGAACCCCCTCAATTTTGGAATAAAAAACCACCAAAATCGGTGAATGAGAATGAAGCACCCTAGTGTCTTCAAATACCAGCTAGACCCAAAATCAATTTCATTAAATTGAACGAGATCAAGTCCCAACAACAAAAAATTTCCCTTAGATGGTGATTAGAAACCTTTCCCTCACAAAAGGATCTTTAGATTTGCAAGAATGATGCTTACATGCCATTAAAAACTTAGAAGAGGCACAACATGTTAGATTGATTGTCATTGACGTCCAAGAAGATGCATAAAGTGTTATTACTGAAGCAAATCGAAGGCCTCCACAGACAGAATTTACCTTAACAAGGAAGTATTAGTAAACAAATTCTATTTATTTTATGAGGCCAACTCCCTTGTACTTTGGCACCCACATTAGAAGGTAATTTGAATTCAAATATTATTTTAAATCATAGGGCTGACCCCCTCGTTATGGTGCCCAAAATTCTCTTGAAATTAAATTTAAGATAAATTTATTTATTTATCAAAAGGGGCCGACCCCTTTTGGAGTGCCCAAGTTAACTTTGAAAAGTTGTATATAAATCAAGTGTTGCCTCCCTTGCAAAGAGATATGTCTATTCAAGAAGTCGCCTCATTCAAGCATTTAAAAATAAAGTTTGTGAGATAAGGAGAAGGGGAGTGTGGGAATAAAGAGATATATCATTTAGGCACATAGCAGATTTTGTGAAGAGGTTATAGCAGATCCATAGGAAGGTTATGAGAAGATCAAAAGGAAGTTTATGAGCAGACATAAAAGCTGATTTGGAGCAGACCTAAGATTGAATATAAAGCAGAATTTGAGCAGACCATCAAGCTGATTTGGAACAAACCTTTAAGGCAGATTTATATCAGATCCTGAAGGTAATTAATAGCAGATATAAGGCAGATTTTGAAGGAGTTTTATTTTCAAGAAGACTAAGATTTTGTTGTTCAAGAGGTTGGTGCCTCTCCATAGAAGAGATTGGTGTCTCTTATTGAGTTGGTGCATAGTCTAGGGGATTGGTGTTTCCTATAGGTTGGTGCCTGAAAATTGTAATCAGTGAATTATATAAAAGCATTATTTTGTCATGGTTTTCTCCTGCAAGGGTTTCCACGTAAATTCCGGTGTTCTTGTGTTGCAATTTGTTAGATCTTGCATACTGATTATTTATTTTTAATTTGGTAGAAGTTTGGTAATACTGATTCAGCGCCCACCCCCCCGCGCCCGTCTTAGTATAATTGTGTGCTCATCACAACAATCCACCAAACCATAGACAAGAGGAAAAACCACTAAAGACCTATCAAAAAGCACACCACCAAAATGTGAAGAGAGCATACATCTTCCGAAACGCTTCCATCTGTCACAAACGAGGAACTTCCATGTGCATACACAAGAGGTGGCCAAGGGGCTTACCAGCAATAAACTCTGGTATGCTAAATTGTCATTAAAGGTTAGTAGCTTCGCTCATATGGTGAGAATTTGATGACAAAAGAAAAAAGCTAAAAGGACTAGCTGTCACAAGTGGGGAGGAAATCAAGGGGCCCAACATATGCTAAGGGGATCAATCATCAAACAATCTTTTTCCATATCTGTCAGTGTCATATCTATTGGTGATGAGTTTTGGAAATGGTGTAGCACCCTAGCTTTTACACTAGGACATTTGTAATGTCCCCTTCTCAATCCTAAGCTATTTAGTGATCGTTAGCCTATTTTTGGAGTCTCGTAGGCTAAATGGAGGAGTTAAGGGGATTCCACGATCCTTGAAGGATTCATGTCAACATTTTCAGAAGAGTATACAGATGTTGCTAGTGAGCTTTTGTGGATTTTTCTAGGCCTTGGTCAACAATATTGCTATTTTTAGCAACTTACTATTTTTAGTAAGTTTTAGTGTGATTCAATTTGGGCTAGTTTGGAGTTTTGGCTCACTATTTTTAGTAATTTGCTATTTTTAGTAAGTGCTATTTTGAGCACCTGGTCTTGGTAGCAGAATAGTGTAGGGTTTCCAATTTTGGCAATGGTGAGTTTGGATGATTTTTGGAGCAATATTTATTCACCATCACTTAAGTCTTCAAAAAGGTAACTTTATGACTTACGTGAAATTCTTTTTGACCCCTTATGCTCAACACCTAGGAAAGGTCACTTAAGTTGTTTTTAAAAAGCAACTTTCATTTCCTAAGGTGGATGCCTATATGAAGGAATAAAGTGAAAATAAAATAAATTAAATATTTCTTTCGGTGAAGGGCGTCCCATTTTGGAGGGAAAAGGAGTTTGAATTTGGAGTTCTAATTTCTATATAAGCTCACCTTGTGCTCTCATTTGGATTATGTTGATTGAAAAATAACGAAGTGTTCTCGAATTGGGGATTGAATCCTTCAAGGGCTTTGAAGATGAAAACCTTCAAAGTTGCTCTAGTTTCGGAGTTGAGAGATACTCCCTAGTTGGACATTGGAGTGGCTTCACTGTAGGGGTCACCATTGAGCTTTGGTGAAGATTTCAGTTTGTTTCTGTCATGTTTTGCTTTGATATTTTCTAGTAGATGCATATTTGGTGTGGTTCTTGACTTTGCAGAGCTTTGGGAGTATTTTGGAGTGGTTTTCCTTGGTGTTGTACTTGCTGGTTGTACTATTTCTATGCTTAGGTCGTACCATATTTGTGTTGCTGCTGAGTGAAGCATTGGAGACTTGGTTTTGGGTATTGGACCATTCTATCTCTTGGCCTTGGGTGACCCTTTGTGCCAAATTGCAGATTTAATGTTGGAGAATTGGATTTTTAGAGGTTGATCGCCCCTCCTAGTAGGCTGTACAGTTGGGGTTTCTGAAGTTTTGGTTTTGTGGAGTTTTGGCTGATGTTTTTTACAGCCAAGGGAATTTGTATTACAACTTGAGAGAAGGATAAAATATTATGAAGACAAAGATGACCTACACATAACATTACCTCTTCACTTCTAGTAATGAAACTAGGTAAAAAACTGAAACTATAGCATTGCCATATTCATCAAGCAAAGCAATGATATGAGAGAGCCTAAATTAGCATTAAATTCAAGCCATTTAGCCAAGAATATGGATTATTTCTTTCCAGAGAACTGATTTACAAGGCTACCACTGTAGAAAAAGATAGACCATCAAATATTATTTGAACCAAACAGCCAAGCAATCTTCACAATAACAATTTAGGTGTGCAGAAAATCAAGAATGATGAGAACATTCGATGTAGATAAGAAGTAGACACAAAATTAAACCATGTGTGACATGGTATTGATGGTATTGACAAAAATCCTAGCATTTGAATATAGATAAAATTAAACCATGATAAAGTAGACACAAAATATGAAGCATGAATAGCGAGCTAAAATATAACTTCAGAATATAGACCATTCACTTTAGTAATAGTAAAATACACTCTTTTTGGATTGAAACCCCACCAAAATAAAATAGATTTAACTTTTTTTATCTTGTTAATTTAAATTGAAAGATCCTTGTGATGTGCACATTGAAAATTTTATTTAATAGATGATTCATCTATTTGTATGCGCTGGTTGAATTTTGTGTATATACTATTTGTAGGGTGTGAAGTTATAGAATGTATTTGCAGCAGTGTTGCAGCAAAAAAATTGCCTACCTCCAACTCAAATGCATTGCCTCTTGACTCCTTGCAAGTTTGAAACTAGTCACGCCTTATATGCACGTCTCGGTGAGCTCACATTTGTAGTCGTGCCCTAAAAATGTCATGCGACTGAGTTATTCATAAAATATTTCACCATTTCTCAAGTTTCAAGGATTTCATGGGTTGGCGGGAGATTGATTAAGGTTTCAGATGTGATTTAAACACAATTTTTATGCAATTTTTTAAAAGACGAGATTTTTTGGAGATTTTTTCTTCTATGGAATAAACATCAAGGTGCAGAGATGTCAAGTCTCTAATATTCTATCTAATGTTATGATCCTAATATCATATATTCCTAAGTATAATAAGTTAAGCACTTGTGGCATGCTTAACTTTAACATTAGCATTAGTTAATACCTTAAATATTCTTTATTAGGATGAAGGGGTATGTCCCTACATAGTTAATCCTATAAATAAAGGGGAGATGTTCCTCCCAAATCATCATATCATCAAGTATTGAATATATTATCTGATTATTGGAGGTGACCCTTCAAAGTGGTCTACTATATTTCTGATTTTTAACAAATATGTCCAAAAAATATCATAACAAGTGGTATTAGAGTATGGTTTGGGCCAACATTTTTGTTTCCACCATAACTTCCAAACCAATGCGAATTTGGATCTGTTTGTTTTTGGGCTTTGAGGTATGTATTAGATAAGCTCTTAGAAAAAAATCAGACTTTGAAGGTAAGTTTTCTAAACTTCATTGAGATTTTACTTTTTTTCATTAATTTTCTCTATAGGCCAAAATTTTAGGAATTTTTATATTTTTGAAAAACTAATCAAAAATTAGGTAGGGTTAGTTCTTTGTAATTTACTATTAAAATTAAAATAAATTCTTTAATTTAGTGGTCAAAGTTTAGTATTTTTTTTTATTATTTTGCTCTACAAAATGCAATTTTTGGATTTTTTTTTTTTAAAAAAATTATATTTTTGAAAATCTTATAAAAGATTAGGAAGGGTTAATTCTTTGTAATTTATTGTTAGACATAAAATAATCTCTCTAATGTAGTGGTCAAATTTTTAATCAAACCATAAATTTCAAAACCTGTCTTAGCATATGTTCTAAATTTTTATTGTTACAACTCACACTAGATACTATCCTCCCTATATTAATAAAGAAGAATCTATCGTTCAAAATAAAAACAAACTTGAATCCATGTTATCTTTAGGATCAAAGGACTCTTTTATGAATGTGGAAACTGATGACCATCTTTATTGTCCATCGCCAAAAATTGAGGGAATAATTCCACCGGATTGTGAAAACGTGGTACATTTCATTAAGAATAAATTATTTGACCCATTTACAACATCCATAAATGAGGGATTATATAGGTTTGAAAAAGTAATATTATCAGAATTGAGGGCTTCAAAAAGCCACCGAAGTGGGTACAACCCTAATAGATAATAGACAAAATCAGGGAATAGGACAATCTTTTCAAGGTCCAAAATTAAACCTACCCAAAATAGATATACACAAGTTTGATGGTATAGATGTAATTTCATGGATAAGTCTGTAGAAACCCTTGTTTCCCTATTTTCTCTGAATCTGACTGTTTTTATGTTTTTTGAAGGTTTTTGGTTTTTTGGTGTTTTTGAGCATAAATGAAGTAATGCGATTTTGCAAGGATTGAATAATAAATTCAAATAAAATCATATAGTTGCTAACTGAAGCAAATAGCTAATGAAATAGGTAACCAGTATGTTTATTGTGCTTTCCAAAACATTACAATGCTGAATCTTTGACATGCATATAAAATAACAATAGATTTGCAATATTCAAAAGAACCTGATTTCAGCCGCCCTAAAGAAGAATGAGATCAGTACGGCTATATGAATGTGTGTTCTCCCTCCGTCAGAAGTTGCCAAAAGATTCCAGATGCATGGGCGCCTTCAACTGTGAAGATGAATGATCAAAAGAATAGGCGATTTTCTCTGTTGAGGAAGTACGGCTTTAGTGATGGTACGGCCCTGCTGTACAAAGTATGGCTGACAATAGCAAACAATTAAATAAAGGTACAGCTCCCTCTGGTGTCTCCGAATCTGAAGAAAAATAGGCGCCTAACTGTAGGAAGCTCTTCTGAATGAATCTCTTTCTGAAACCCTGATGAAATAAACCTCTGTGAAGCTCTGTAATTTCTTCTGGATGAAGAAATTCCTCTGCCTGGCAATAAATCAGGTGATATCTCACACCCTCTGAATCGCTCTCACTGGAGATGGCTCGTTCCCCAATGCATTCGAGACTGAAACCCTAAGTTTCTGTGCTTAGACCAAACTTGATCAATTTTCAATAACTCAATATGACATAATGGCTCGATTTCCAATGCAAAGCTTATATTTTCCTCAAAAGTGCGAATTCCTTAAAGATAGGGAATTTTAAATAATTCGACTTCCTCTTTTTAATTCTTTTCAATAGTCTCAGCTCAAATATTTAATTATAAATTTAATCGTCAAATGGCCCCTTTTTGATGATGGGTGACCCCTTCACTGAAATCACTTAAGTTATAATAAAATATTATAACTTTATATTATAAACTCCAATTAATTAATATTTAATTAATTCAATTAAATATTAATATCTTTCTCATTATTCATCCGATGCACGAGCCGTCT
>VDFB02173543.1:0-11989 GCA_007258455.2 Sequoia sempervirens
TATTATGAGGTGTTCTAATGCTCTTCTCCTTGCTTGTTTTGCAGGAGAAACGTCGAGACCAAACGATGATGATGAAGCAAATAGTCCAAGATGATAAATCATGAAGGAAGGAAAAGTTGCAAGAAAATGGCTAAGTGTTGAGACTTAGTGACAGAAAGGAAATGTTTTCAAAACTCAAGATGGAGAAAAGAATGGAAGCTCGAGCAAAGTTGAAGAACAACGTCAAGAAGAAAATCAAGAACAGTGTGAACGCGTTTCAAAGATGGAATCTTCTAGAAGGATGATGGACATTATGGCTCATTTATTACCCCACTCCTCTTGGTGGCGGTTTTTAGGGTGAATCTTGTTTAGGGTTGAGGTGGCACAATCTGGGCCATCCAGCCGATTGTAACCCTAGCCGTCTTTGGGGACTTGGCTAGCTATATAAAGGGGGAGTCCCCCTCATTTGTAATTCATTAGAGATTAGATTTAGAGGTAGAAGCAGAGCTTAGAGGAGTAGAGAGAAGTTGATAGAGTAGAAAGTAAAGTAGTGTAGATTGAAAAGGAAGGAAAGTCTTCCCTTTGGATACTTTGTAAGAAGTTGTCATGTATGCTTTCATAATAAAAGAATTTTCATTGATGGTGAATTCTTCTTTGTTGTGAATAGTTGTTGAGGCTTCTTCGTCCTTCCAATTCACGTAGTATCTTGAAGTAGCTTAAAGTAAAGTAGTTTTCACTTTCATGCAAGTAGATGTTAGTTGTGGACTTGTGGTATTAATTGAGGCAACTTCATTTCTATCCATACCACTAGCGGCTTGCTGACGGCAGGTCTGCCTTGTGTGGTCAACTGGAAAACTTTACAAACTTAACTTCGATTGTGATTCATGTGTTTGTATGCGTCGTTCTGATGGTGCTTACATGTTGAGTTATAATTTGAAAACCTCTTGTCACTCCCTTGAAGATTGCACCGACTTTGTGTAAGTTGTCCAACGTGAGGCGGAGCAGAGTCTGGTCGAAGTCTGTCGAGATTGATCCCACATTCCATCCTTAGATAAAAGATTAACTTCTTAGGCCCTACACCCCTTTTTAATTCAGTTCATTTCCGGTTAGGATTAGGAAACCTGTGCTCACTGCCAAATCATTTGAATTACATGAAAGCCCTTAGTCTACTGTTTGTTGTTAGCTGTCGAACAATTGTGTAAGTCCCCTTGAAATACC
Source organism: Sequoia sempervirens (assembly GCA_007258455.2). NCBI lineage: Eukaryota > Viridiplantae > Streptophyta > Pinopsida > Cupressales > Cupressaceae > Sequoia > Sequoia sempervirens. The sequence continues at coordinate 1,198 of VDFB02173543.1, forward strand.
AGCAATATCACATTGGAGCCAACTGAGGGTATTCTAAGTATTAAGAACCTTGGAGTTAAAGCATGATCTTACTCGCAATCTTAGCATTTTGAATACTTTGTTCAAGAGAGGATAGGGTATCCCGTTGGGAAACTTTATTACGTGTTGAGTGCGGTCTCCAAAACCAACGTCAACATGACCTTACACTTAATCTTAGTGAGTCACAAAACTCCCTCTTGATCCCTGCCTCAGAGATTGCAAGGAAATCCATCAGAAGTGAAATCCTATCATTGATAGATCTCAGGACCTCAATCCTTTTCCCGATCGTGCTCTTAACTTGAGCCTCGAATCCTCTCCTTCTTCGAAGTAACTGATCACAATGACAATCTGAATAGGTTCTTTGACTTCAAGAGATGTCTCCAGTCATCAACTCAGACCCATGGCTGCAAACTTGATCATGTCTCCAGTCGGCATGACTTCCTCACAGGATGCCTCAAGCTTTTTCTCTCTAAGCAATCTCTCATCACCCTCTTGCTCCTTGATCCGTCTTGGAAGCATTTTAGGGAGAGATTACTAATAAGGTTTACTATCTCAAGTTATAGCATGAACACATAAGAAGTTATGAACAATATTAAAAACATGAATAAAGAAATCAACCTATAATTGAAATATGTAGCAAATATCAACAGAAAGGGATAAATAAACTTATCTTTATTGAATTCTGATATATCTTTCTTCCATCTTTTGCTCCTCTCGAGAGTGCTAATCTCAGTACAACAAAAGATAATCTGCTCAACTCAGATTTCTTAGACACATTAAGCAGCCAACATATACAACATAGAATCAGGCTTCTCAAGACACCATCATAGTTCATGCACAAAGAGAATGTTATCAAAGTGATCATCCAATCACAATGAGAAATGCAGTTCTCTTTTCATCTCAGAGTCACACTCAGAGATCTTCACAATTAGCATGAACATCTCACAATGAATGAAAGGTGTCTTGAAAGGATCTCATCCTCGAGATCACTATTCAAGAGAAAAAAACATGATCTTTACTACACACACATGATAAATAAATGACATCAGATCTGCACAACTCAGTAGACTAAATTTCAACCCAGAAGAAGGAAAATTGCAAGAGTACAAACAAAAAAAAATACTTATCTCTTTCTGTTGGTACACCACAATCTTCATATTGTGCCGAGAATTGTTTCTCCTCTCAAAGGCTCATCTTAACTCAGACTCAGAGTAACTTCCAAACTTTCTTTTATATAGCTTGCAAGACATGTTAGATATGGACCCCTCTCTTTATAATAGCCATGCTAATGAATGCCTTTACATATATATCTGCAACTCTATGCAATACCATAATCAACACCATACACATGGCTTTTCAATACAGATTTAAGCACAAAACAACATGGCTCCCATTCTTGCTTTTGCTCAAGGGATAGGCTTTCCATCAAATTCTCATTGATGTGAATATTAGGTTTGTGCATGAAAACAATACAGCCAGTGGCCATAAGGGATGATCTTGACAATGGCACTACACACGAATCACTGAGAAGGTGATACAACTGAACAACTGTAGTTTGGAGTTGAAATTGGATTCTCAGATTAGTTACGCAATCTTGATCTGATCCCAGGCATATGACAACCTCGAAAATAGCGATTTCTCCAGAATGGAGTTGCGCCTTGCTTGACTCAATGAAGAGAGAATTCACATCTGTGTTCAAGAGGATCGAGTGTAGATGTCTTGAAGCCCCTGACGGAAGGAATGCAAAGTCATTTCGGTGACCAATAAGCAGCAACTCTCAGATCATATATGATGTGCTTTCATGGTTGCTCCCAATATCGGCATCTAGGAACTTGCTCGTGCGACGATCTCAATGTCAATCCTTCATATTTTATTTCAACCAATCAAGGTTAGAGACTCCCGACCCTATCTTGCATCTGAGCTTTGCCTCCATCAACGGCAATAATAATGACCAAAGGTAATGAACACGACCACCAGTCAGAATAACAAATTGATCACTTAAATTCTTACACAAATCTGATCGGATCTTCACACAAAACCCGCTCTGATACCATGTTAGTTTTATGATCGGATGTAAAACTCAGAAATTTAATTCAAATCAGACACAAAGACACAACATGTACCCTGGGAAAACCCTCCTCTTGAGGGAGAAAAACCTAGCAACAAATATCTCTCTTATATATATAAACAATGGCAATAATACTCTTTACAATGAGGCCAATCACAAGGCCAACATTCAGCACCAACAATGGCAACAATAACAGATAACAATCTGCCCTTCCTTAAACTCAGATCTGCACTTGAAGGAATTCGCAATCTGCTTCTTGAAGAATTCACACTTGTATGAAGAGAAGGAATCAGACTTGCTTGATGACAAATGAAGTGGGAAAGACCTTGTATAAATACATTTGGATAGAGAGGTCGCACCTCTTCAAGAGCAAGCTCGGCCAGTATAATAAAATATAATTACAAATAATAAATGCAAGTACAAGGAAGGTCGGCCAAGATGGAAATTACATTGTTGCCTATGTGAAGCGCCTCTTCACTTAATTATCTCAATAAATGAATAGTCGTTAGGCTATATGAATTTATGTGTTCGTGGCTGGAAGAATGAGCCCGAAGCTGCCATAACATCAACAAGTGGATGACAGAAAATCTACTTCTGGGTATGTATTCAGTTTGGGTACAGGTGTTGTAACATGGACCAGTAAGAAGTAGCAGGCAGTGGCTCTTTCCTCAACTGAAGCAGAGTATCGAGGAACCGTTAAGGCAGCATGTGAGGCAGTTTGGCTCCACAGGATGCTTTCTGACATGCACATGTCACAAGTAGGACCTTCTCCCTTGTACACTGATAATCAAGGGGTGCTCAAACTGGCCAAAAATCTAGTCTTCCATGAACGTACCAAGCATGTCGAGCTTCATTGTCACTACATCCGCAAGTTGGTAGAAGATGGATCAGTTCAGTTGTAGTATGTTCCGACAGCTGATCAAATTGCAAATATTCTCACCAAGTCTATGAGCCCGGATAAGTTTATCAAATTCAGCGGGCAACTTGGTGTTGTTGACAGATTGACCATTAAGGGAGGGTGTTAGAATAGTATTCTGTATGTTAATGGTCAATTATGAATGTATTTAAGTAGATTAGATATTTTCCTGTTGTCTTCTGTTTCTGGTAGGTAGACATTTAATGTCTACAATTGTAGGTGGTTGGTCTCTTAAATGTCTGTAGGTATAGGTAGTTGGTTTCATTAATTTCTACAGTAGTCTGTAATTCCTATATATTGTAATCTTCTCTTCTTCTTAATACAAGCAAGTAAGAATTACCAGTTCACTTCCTGAACAAGTATCTCTATGCTATAGTATTTGGGGCATAATGCTTATGCAAGGAGATGCAATGGTGTGTTCAACTTGTTCCAGTGGCAATGAATATTTTTTTCACACTTTCAAAAAATGTTTCTTCGAGGTCATTCTATTTTTGTGCTATTATGATCATTATTTTTTCTATCATGGAGTCAATGCCATCATTGATTTAACCCAAACATGGCTGATCTGTATCATCAAATGTAATATACCACCCTTAATTTTTTTTCAAATTGCACCTGTTAGCATTAGCTAAAATGCAATGATAAACAACTAAATAAGCAACCCTCCACTTTCTGATCACCCAAATCCCGATGTGGGCAAGGTGAGAGCGTACGGTGAGAAGGGGATCTTGCATTAACAGGAAAACCAAGCTAACTGAAAGTAAACACCTTCCACTTTCTGACGATGTGGGCAAGGTGAGAGCATACGGTGAGAAGGCTTACAAATTCTGAAATTCTCTATGCTACCACTTCTTCAGTGGGGTGAGTAATCAACCAAGTGCGTGAAAGTAAATCATCCGCTTATTCAGCGGAAATTACAACAAGTAGCAAATACTTGGTGGCAAGCCAACCAATCAAACAAAGTCATCTGCTTGTTCAACGGGCATAACAAGAAAGCAAATGAAAACTCAACCACTTATTCAACGGGAGTAGCATGTAACATGAAGCTCAACCACTTATTTAGCAGGAGCACCACTTGTTCAGTGGGGTGAGTATCAAGACAAATACAGGAGCAGTCACCAATGGTACTACCAATAGTGTTACATTAAGCTTATCATGAAATATATCAGTTCATCATATTCTATTGCTATGAAAGGGAAATGATAGAAAAATGAAGTATAAACTCCTCCTGGATGCTACAATGATGAAATGAGTATACCCCCACAAAATATAACAATCATACCTCAATGAAAGGTCCTCTGAAGGTCGTTAGAGGGTCAAACAAGTTGTTGCTACAGGTCTGATATACAGGACAGCAGTCTGATATGTTTGAACAAAAAGCTTAAAACACCAACCAACAATCATAGAATGAGCATAACTTCATCAATACTCTGTAGAATCATGCCAAACGACTTGCAAAGGAAAACACTAGGCTAGGCATCCAAGATGAGCTAGGTAGTGTTGTGACCATTTCACACATCGCCCCATTGCAAATGGGGACCCCCTGTTTTCGCTTTTTGCCTCGATGTTGCAACTTTGTCACTTGTCTTTACAATGAGGTCATCATTTTGAGGGTTTAGGTCGTTTGCCGAGAGTTACCCGAGCCAAGTCAAGAATCCATGCTTGAATCAGTGCGTAGACGTCATGGAAGCACTCAGAAGGCCCAGGAAACGAAGATCGCCTGTGAATTCGGCCAATTCTGACACTTCCTATTTTTTAGGAAATTTGCTTTTTCGATTTTTCATTTTTGCATTTTTGGACCAAACAAGGTTCCCTATTTTTTAGGGTTTGCTTTTTCTATTTTTAGAAAGTTTCTATTTTTGGAAAGTTTCTATTTTTAGAAGGGTCCCGAGTTCTGAAAACGCACTCAGAAGTTCAAAAAACTCAATAGATCTCTCAGAAAATCGAAATGAAAATTTGAAATTTTTTTGAAAAATCTGGAAAAACAAGTAAAAAGCATGAAAAATCAGACCAAAAACATTGAAATCTGGAAAAATCAGGTCATAACCAGTCAGATCTGAGGTCGAAGTCACAGAAAATTAACTCAGAAAAGGGTGGAATTCATAAGAAATCTGGTTAAGTCTGAAGTTCGCCATGAAGAAGGATGGTCCTTGAAAAGTGGGACGGAAGGAAGGAAGAAATGTCACACTATCCAAAGTTCACCCAGCAGCAAGCATGCACATCCTTGGACCCTTCAAAGTCCGCCCATGCTCATCCTAAGACTACTCAAAGTCCGCCCTTGAATATCCTTGCATCTTAGAAAGTCCGCCATGCATCAAAGAGGAGGTGCCAAAAGGTTTCAAAGTTCGCCCTTGATATCCTAGGATGCTTTGAAGTCCGCCCTGCAACAAAGAAGCATATCCTTGACCCATCCAAAGTCCGCCATATGCCTGAAGGGAAGTGCCAAAAGGTCTTAAAGTCCGCCATCTTGAAGAATGTTCATCCTAGCCACTTCCAAAGTCCGCCTTGCATATCCTTGACACCCCTAAAGTCCACCCAGCAGCAAAGGTGCTCATCCTAAGATCATAGAAAGTCCGCCTTGGCTTGAAAGGAAGTGGCAAGAGGGTTAGAAAGTCCGCCATCATGTGGAAGATGCCATCCAAAGTCCGCCTAGGCATATAGAAGGAGAAAAAAATCAAAATTTTACTAAGTGTTAATGCCTACCAAGGGAAATTTCAAAATCTGCTAAGTGTAAAAGCCTAAAAAGGTGGGAATTCGAAGTTTTGACTAAGTATTGTAGGATTTCCAAAGAGACAAAGGGTTAAGCAAAGTGCTAAAAAGTTTGGAAGTCCGCCATGTTCAAGGAGATGATGTCTAAACTTCTTTGAAGTCCGCCCTAGAAAAGAGGGACGTCCAAGATGCATATCCAAAGAGGAAGGAAAGTCCGCCATACACTTGAAGAGGTTGGCAAGATGTCAAGGAAGTCCGCCATGCTTGTCCAAGGTGCTAAGGAAGTCCGCCTAAGCACATGAAGGGATAAAATGATGATTTTGCTAAGTGTTGATGCCTAGTCCAAGGAAAAGTTCGAATATTTGCCTAAGTATAGAGGCTAAAGGATGAAAAGTTGAGATTTTTGGCTAAGTATCCTGACACTTTCAAGAGGATAAGTGCCAAGTTTGAAAGGACAAATGCTAAAGAGGATTGGGATGTGGCAAGAAATAAAACGAAGTGTGCCTAGCACAAAAGTGGAAGAGAAGCTAAATTTTGCCTAAGTCTGGAGAAAATACTAAGAAATTGACAACTTTCGACGAAGAAAAATGCACAAGGCAAAGGAGAAAGGAAGGATCGCCCTTGGCCAGAAGGAAGGAGAATTTGTCAAGCGTCAAAGAAATTCGACCGATGAAGACATCCAGACAAAGATATTGCCTAGAAAAATTCGACTGAGCAAGAGAAAATTTGACTTTGGCAGAAGAAAATAGGCTCAGTGCAAAGGAAAATTTCGCCTCGGCAAAGAAGAATAGGGATCTGGCAATAAAATTTTCGACAGAATGGCTTAAGATTTGACTTGGCTAGACGAAATTGAAGATAAAATTGGAAAATGAACTCTTAGCCAAGAAAAATGAAAGGAAAATCGAAATGGCCATGGGTCCAAAACAAACGGGTTGGAATAAATTAAAATGTTTTTTTAATATTTTAATAATTTATTCTCAACTGCTTGGAAATTTAAAATATTATGGACAAAATAAAATTTGCCAGACGATGTTTTGGAGAAAAATAATTTGTGCCGGCCAGAGATAAAATCCTATGGGCAAAATTAAATTCACCGTGACTTCAGGAGAGAGTGTTAAAAATTTAACTTCAGAGCTAGAATTTAGGAGAGAGAAAATATGAATTTGTTTATTTTATTTCTTGCAGGTGGATGACGACGCGAGGCGAATCTTCAAAGAAGAAGCAAAGGCATGGAATGGAGGCAAGTCTGCTTCAAGCCAAATAGAGTGAGGGAAAAAGATGGCACAAGCATGAGAAAGTCTGACTTTGCCCAAGCACAGCATGTCCAAACCTTTACAAAGTCCGACTTTGCTTGGAGAAAGTATGTCTGAACATCCATAAGATCCGCCAAGTACAATGGCAAACATGATGCAAAGTCCGACCTAGACCAAGAAAAGAAATGTCAAAGTGTTGAGAAGGTTCGCCAAGCATAAAGAAAAGATGGCAAAACCACTAGCAATTCCGACTTTGCTCAACTGAGAAATGGCACAAGCATGATAAAGTTCGACTTCTCCCTAGAAATGTTTGTCCAAAGTGGCTTGAAGTCTGACTTAGGCCGAGAGAGAAAACGTCCAAGCTCATGTGAAGTTCGCCCAAGGAGAGGACGAGAAAATTGGCTACAAGAATTCACTAAGTGTTGGACGGAAAACAGGAAGGGTGAAGAGGAAAATAAAGAGGAAGTGAATAAAATTATTGTCCAGGGATGGAATTTGTCCTACATAGCACAAGCCAGATTCAGAATTGAAGGCAAATCCACAGGCAAAGTTCGTTCGAGCATGGTGTTGAATGATCCAGATGATGTTACAAAATGAACCTGAATAGCCAAAATTTGGCTAAGTCTAGGAAATACTTCACAGAGGAAATTCCAATTTCCTCCATTGTGGTGAAAGCACAAAGACATTCTTCTCCAGATTCTAGACACTTGAAAGGAGTCCAAGATCAAAGTTAGGAAGGAACAAGCACAACGGACAGAGTTATCGGCAGGGAAAATATTCTAAGGCAAGCACGTGAAGAAAAATGAAGCAACCAAGGAAGACATCCAGCACGCTGAGGTGGCGCCTCGTCATCTTCCAACCAATCAAATTGTTCCAAATCAACATGCAACAACTTTCTATTTTATTGTTGGTTTATATTTAGCAAAAAGGACAAGTGTCCTCAAATGAAATTTTCTCATTGGTTGAAAGTGACAAACCCTAATTAGGGTTTTATTTTGTAATCTCGGCCGTTGATTTGAAATCAATCTTGGCCATTGAATTGTAATTGGGGAGCCTATAAATTGAGCTCGCCCCCTCATTTGTAATGGGTGGAGACAGATTATGTATATTGTCGCATTGAGACTATTTTGAATGATAAAAGCTCTTGAGCATGATTTGCCTTGAATAACTTCTTATTGTTGAATAGTAAGCGAGGTTACATATTATCTTCCGCCATAGATTAGAGTTAAAGTTAGATTAGGTAGAATTTGCTTTGAAAAGTTGTTAATTGAATGAGAGATTGATCGTATTGATTCAACGGTGAAGTGTAGCTCATACTTTTTTCGAATGGATGATTTGCATTCGATTTGTAAAGTTAGCCTGAGCTCTTAAACGTGGAAGCTTAACTTCAACCTCATTCGAGGTTTGAAAATTATTCTCACAAACCCCTTGAAGATTGCACCCATTTTGCGTATGTTGTCCTGCAGGAGGCGAAACAAAGTGTGGTTTATTTCTCTTCACCGAGTCCTTACTGTCTCTTGAGTTCTTAGGCTTAGACTAGATTTCCTAAACCCTATTCTTTTGCCATTTTTTTTTGAGATCCACAATTGAAAGTCCTGATCGAGAGCCTTTAATGATAAATTCCCTAAAGTCCTAAACTTGTGAAGATTTTTTCTTAATGAAGTCCCCTTGTTTATTACCGATATCACAACTATTGAGTTTATCCACACGCCGAGACCCTCGGTCAAAGAAACCTTGGAATCGCCATATAATCTTCGCAATCTTAGCATATGGTTTTTCAAGAGAGGATAGAGTGTCTTTGGACATTTTTATTCGTGGTGTCGCAGGATGATAAAACGTACACCAACAGTAGCAACCCCCATAAGACTGGAACAACATCCACACTCACCAAACTCCTTCCAGCTGGGTTGTACGGCCTCCCTAGATGGACGACCGGCAAGATAAAATCAAGCTCTCCACTAAAAAATCTACTTTTTGGCAAGAAGGGGCGCCCAAGGATGTAGGTTCATTTGCAACAATACCCACAAAACGATATGAAGTCCTCCCACCTGCAAATGCAAACCATGTGGTACGGCCTAGGATAGGAAAAGACAACTAACAAATTGAAATCTTTTAAAATCACTTTTAAAAATGCTTCCAAATCACTACAAGAAGAGTTAACACACCCAAACATAGCTAGAAGACATCAAAACAATCCATAATTAAAAGAAAACTGAAAATATTTCACCAATAACTCCAATGGTGACTCCTGTAGTGAAGCCACTCTAAAATGTCCTACTAAGAAGTATCTCTCAACTCTAAAACTAGAGCAACTTTGAAGGTTTTTTTCTCCAAAGGCCTTGAGGGATTCAATCCTCACGCCAACAACATTTCATTATCATCAATCAGCATAACCAAATGAGAGCAAATGAGGGAGAATAAATAGAATTTGAGACCCAGAAGTTCAAACATCTTTTCCCTCCAAAAGGGACGCCATCTTTGAGGAAATAAAATATTTAATTAAAATTTCACTCAGAACACCTTTCTAGGCATCCACTTAAGTCATGCATCAAATTTGCTTTCTAAAAACAACTTAAGTTGTCCATGCTAGGCGTGGGGGTCCAAGGGGCCTTTTTGACTTTATAAAATTAACTTAAGTTGCAAATATTTCTTTTTTCGAACTCCAAGGATGGTTGAGACACCAACTGCCAAAGATAACAAGTCACCATCAATTGAAATTGCCACCATTGCTAGAAAGAGAAATCCTGCACTGAACTGTTGCTAGGACCACTGCTAGAAATAGCACTTACTAAAAATAACATACTACTAAAAATAGTAAGTGTGTCCAAACTCAAAATAAGCACATTTTGAGATGCAGTTGTGACTTACTAAAAATAGTAAATACTAAAAATAGACATGGCTAAAAATAGTAATGATTGCCCACCAAGGATCTCAGAAAACCCAAAAAGACCCAAAAAACTCTCTGGCAAACTCTTGCAATAAGCTCCTAAAAAGTAGACAAGAAACCTCCAAGAATCTTGGAAACCCTAGAAATGCCTCCAAGTAGCCTACAAGACTCCGAAACTAGGCTAATGGTCATTGGAAAGCTTAGGGCTAAAAAGGGGACATTACAACAAATCTGATCATATTCATGATAGGCTTAGTGAAATTCAAGACATAGTCCACACGAGCCCACCAATTGTCATCTAGGACCAATGACTTGACCCTCTAGACTTCTTTGAATTTGATTGCTTCCAAATATTCCATTGGTGGCTAATGACCATGGTGCCCAATGCCTCTAGCACCTTCACAAGTTGTCTCACAACGATCATGTGTAATGCAAATCAAGTCTCAACAACCTAATGTTGTGTAAAAAAACAAGTTAATAACACATTAAAATATAAGTAAATATGGCATAAATTAAATTTAAAAATAAATTAAATAATTAAATTAAATTTACCTTCAATAATTCCAAATTCGAGGAAGTCCTGAAAGTGCCTTGTGACACATGATGGTTACAAATATTGGATCTCCTCAACCTTAGTGTATATAGCTTTTACCCACTCTATTTGACTGCCAATTGGTTGCATCAATAAGTTAGGGGAGTGTACGGTACATGGTGTCCAAAAAATGTGTGCATACCTTTCCTCAACCAACTTCCATGTTGCTTTGCAAATTTTTGCATTGTCCATAATGACTTGGACAACATTTTTAGGACCCACCATCTCTATGGGCTCAATGAGGATTTTAGAAATGAATTTTGCATCCTTGATTTTCCCCTCACAATCAACCGCTTTCAAAAACATTGCCCCTTTGGGGGACATTGCAATAATATTTAGTAAAGGTCAG
>VDFB02173544.1:0-36086 GCA_007258455.2 Sequoia sempervirens
GTATTAGGTTTTCTTTCAATTATTCAGATCAGATTTGCATTCAAAATCACATTCATAATTGTTCATCTTTGTCTACATATTACCATACATTTACATTTGAATCACATTGAGAAATTCTAAAAAAATAGTTATATCAAACCTATTTGTAGTTAAAAATAGAATCCCTAAACAACAAGTTAAACATTCGGCTTCTCAATTTTCAAACCCCATGTCAAGGACTCAGATGCCCTTGGGTGACCTTGTTTTTGTATAGGAGTTTCAACACACTTTTTCACAGTTGTTTGTCTCTATCTACTCAGTTTGTAGGTACTTGCATACCTCCATTTTGGAATCAATAATTACATGTTTTTAGGCACTTGACATATAGTTCATAAAAGTGCATTGTTTTCATTCAAAAATTGCATCAAAATAATCATTTTTAGGTCTCTTGCATCTTAGAATCAGTCAGTTATTGCATTTCAAATCTAATTTGCATTCAAATTTGTTCAAACATCTTCAACATTCTTGCATACTTACATTCCACTTCAAATTGGCATAAATCAAGCAAATTTTGGGAAATTATTTACTATTACAATTGTTTGCAAGTAGAATCAGAATCCTTAAATGGTGTAGTACACAGTCAGATTTTATATTTTAAGAACACTTGTTGAAGACTCAGATGCCCTTGGGTGACTTTGTCCTATTATCTGGGAATAGGTCAACTTTCTATGACAAAATACTCTCAAGAGCCTTTGTTCGGAGTTGTTGTCTAATTGTTTTTCACCTGTGGATTAACAGTCTAAACCTCATTGCAAGATTTCACTATGAATATGTGTTTTGGTAAAATTTGGATGTCATTGAAATCTTTAGTTGATGTGTCAAGTTGTGTGTTTGGTGATGATACTAGTTCTGATAATGACATTCATGATACACCTTCTCCTATTACAAGTCTCTTTGATGTCATAGGTCAAGATGAAGAAAGTATGCACGAGTTCATACAAAATTATTTGCATAACCTTAAGAACAACACGACCTTTTATCCTTCAATGCAACGGTCTACTACCCCATACCAACAACATCCTACCATGTCACCACTTAAAGCATTTACTTTGTTACATCTAGAAATTGAATCACATGACATACCTAAAACAACATGCATGGAGAAACCTATTAATATAATAACAAGGAAAGCACATCAACCAACCCTCCATCATATGAGCCTAAAGTTACAAATACACCCATTGAATTGGAGTAAACTTATGGGAAAGGCTTTAGGATTTTGAGAGAAAAAGGATGTGAAATTAAGAATGAGCATGAATTCCATTCCCTTTTGGAGAAAAAACCATCCGAAGATACTAAAGGACTAGGTTACCAAGATCCTCCTCTTTCACAACAAACATCTAAACCACCAACCAATAAATACAAAATTTACGCTTTCTATACCGCATCCCGACCAAAGACAGCGCACTTCTCAACTGACGCATCGCTTTACCTACTACTTTGGTAAGAAGATAAGAAAGGAATGAGTGTAAACTTATCTTATTGTGCATATCACATAACACTTGGACATCTTACTGATGAATGTTATGCTTTAAAGAATATATTGAGAAAATTTAATCCCTTTGAGGATTAATTTGCATGTGTCATAGATTAACATTCATCTGTTGTGCTCCTTTTTATGTAGTAGTTGTAGTATCATAACATACTCACTACCATTCATTGAGGTATAAACATAGATTTATGCAATCATATTTTACCTTGCAAGGAGCACCATATCAGGCTCACCTTTGTCCCTATGCTTGGGGGGCAAGGGGTTAGTTAGCCATCTCCTAGAATTATTCCTTCTAGCAAGGGATCCCTTTGTATCTCCTTAAAGTGTTAGTGTAGCAAGTAGAATAACCTTTTAAGGGGGGGCATATAGTCCCCGCTCATTGTTTGCATAGAAAATGGTCCCTTTAATGATGATAGCATATATCTCCTAGGAAGTGTGACCTTGTCAACCAAAGTGTGGCCTTCTTAATCCATTCGATGTGTCTCCTTTGTGGTGATATTGGACTTGATGTCCCATAAGAGTATGACCTTTCTTGGCATATGATTTTCTTCTTGGTGGTAACGCTATGACTAGTGTTCCCTAAGATTGTGAATTTATAGTATTCCTCAACTAGTCTATATAACCGGTGGTGATAGATTGTATTGATGTTCGTTATGCGAGCATGATTGCTACGCGCAGCCTTCGGACTACCGGCGCCTTGATACGGCGCCAACCTTATCAGTGTATCCAGATGATGTTGTTCGCCAGCATCCACTTTATTCGCCGGGATTTTGGTTATGGTATTGACGATGTTTCTTGCTTCAATTTATCGATGCTTTCATCTCTCTCGCGTGGTAGGAACTAATGCCATGTTTCTCGGCTGCCACGCAGCAGACTAATTGGCTGTATTGTCTCATTTCCTGCGCAGGGCTCACCCTATTGAACCACTGGCTCTCGTATCCGTTTATGATTCACCGAGAAAACTCAACCGAATTTAACTGGCCAGGCATGAACTCTCCTTATAACGCGGCAATACCTTTCCTTTTCAAATTACGTATGTTCGCCAGGTGATAGCGGCAGCACGCTTACTTCTCAAGTGGCGAACTACCCCATTTGTTATTTGGAACAGAGATTGCGGTCTTGCCGCTCTTGTGTGTTTGTTGTGTTTGTCTTCTTTGTGTTTTGCATACGTTTCACGTTTCATTATTATCGATTATCTGTTTTTTTGACCAAAGCCCGATAACCAGGCAGCTGTGTATATTTGAATATTGTTTTCATATTCCTTTTGCTTGTTTGGAACTTCCAGATCTGCGATCCTGAGGTTGATCACCTTTCCAGTCCTTAGTCATCTATCTCTTCAACATTTGGACAATCAGACCCTCTTTACATAGATTTTCTACTTTAGTGTGAGTTTGAGTGTAAGTTCATACTCTCACTAAAGTTGGGGCTAAATGTAGTGTCATAAATTGCCACCCTTAACAATTTCACACTATGTTTTGGCCCCCTAAATTGATGAGCCTAATTGAGTCCCTAATTTCCTAAATTATGCATTCCAAAGCCTATTTTTACAATTTTCCAAATCATTGCAAGCATTGATTAAATGCAAAAAATTAATGTTTTATTCCCAACACTTATTTTCCTAAGAGATAGGGCTAGGACCCATATACCCATGGGGACCAATTTTTAATATGTTGGGCAGTATTTTAACATTTAAAATTTAAATCTCAAATATCAACTTTTAGAATTTTATTTTTGAGAAATTAGAACAATTGCATATAAATACCTAGTTATTTTACCATTTGGAATATAACCCACACTATCTAGCATTCATGAAAAAATACTATTGTCAAGAGCAGCATTATTAGAGTTTATTGTAGCAATTCAAGATCCAACATGATGTCAAATTCTATGTGTGTTCATTTTATCATGTTTTTGTGAATGCTAACCATTGTTGTAGGTCTCCAAAGCATGAAAGCATTCAATCAAGAAAGATCCAAATCCTTGAGGTGATTTGTATGACTCTAGTCCTTCAAGGTAGCCATTGAAGGGTGGTGAGTTGCAACACTTTGTGATTCTATCATTCCTTCTGTTCAATTATCATTTCTATCATTGGCATTGCCATTGTGGAAGTGGAAACACTTACACGGGGTTTGACTAAGGCAAGCCCCTAAATGGACCAACATTTTCTCCCTCTTTGAATGTGTAGGTTATAGGTGGAAGAGGATTGAAGGAAGATTGAAGAAAAATTCTCCATTTTTGCATTCAAATCCATAGAAGTTGTCAAGTCATGGAAACTCAACTACAAAATTATTTAATTACATTCTAATAAATTTGCAAATGAGAAACAAAAGGTTAGACCCAGCATCAGAGGATTGCATAATCAGTTTCAGGACCCCCTATTAGGGACCCATATGCCCCTAGGTGTCTGAGTCCTCCTTTGCATGCCTGATCTAGCTTTTGGTGACAAGTACACATCATCCAACACTTCTTAGATCCACCTACAATTTAAAGTTTAAGTCTAAGTGTTTCTAGAATATTACATTCATCATATTAGGCCATATAGCTTAATTAGGTTAATCATTCTAATTCATTTCCAATTCATCTTCAAGAACCTAAGAGTGTAGATCCAAGTCTTATTGGCTAACCTCTATGGTTGAAAGTCAATCTACTCAAATTGTTTATCTACATTCTAATGTACCTTTGAAAATCATGACCATAAATAAACCCTAGGTTTAGATATTAAACTTAGGGTTCCCTTTTTCTATGTTATTGTTGACGCCAAAAATTGACGAGGTAACAGTGCCTTATGAGAAACTCAGTTCAAGGGGGACCCTTTGCGCCAAACTGAGTGACCTCCAGATTTTAAAGAAGTCGGCTTCTTCTATAACGGGTTTTGAAAAGGGAGAAGGAAACAGATATAATGAAGTAAAGTCTAATCTAAGGCGATGCGCCAAAATTTGTTGATGGACACGATAAATCATAGATTTAGGGGCCTGAATGGTGTTGTCACGTTCCAAAACGTCAGAGACTTAAAGCTATAGCATAAACAATTCATTCATTGACATAAAATAGTATCGCATACATACTCACTACTAAGAAGAGTCATTAGACATGATTTAGGTAAGCAAGTTTGTATTCAATATATAGAAGTTCCTTCAAATGAAATGTTTAAGATAGTATAAAGCACAGTTTACAGTTTAATCAAAACATGAAAATAGAAAGATGAGCAGTTGGCATAGTCAAAAGTTTCTTGCAAAATAAAATAGTAAAAGGGCTGATGTTCTTGCACAAAAACCGGTGTGTGTTTTCTTTAAAAGTTTTGGACCTTTTCTCTCATTTCAGCAGGAGAGAATTATATAGTAGGAAAGAAGCCTCCACCATGCCAGGCGCAATGAAAGATCACAATCCCACACAATGATAACCAGATGGAAGATTCACAAAGTACATTCTAGCGACATTGAGCTAGAACAAGCATCAGTTCATCCAGTGCAAGAACATCCCTAAGTAATGATAAGTGGTGGTCCCGGCCAATTCAGTGTGAGAGTGTCATCCATGCAAATGACCATGATGGTGACACCCAATAACATCATCCCTATTGACTATCACGCTCTAGTTGGTTGTAGAATGCATTGGTAGCCTTCGTTGGGTAAAACTTTTCTCCCATTCTTTGCAAGAGATGCAGAGAAAGGAGTACAACCGCATTGTCCAATGGACGAGATCATATCCTTGATGCTGGAGAAAGCTGCAACCAGTCACGAAAAGGCAGCAGTAGCGGCGTTCCCTTCAGCGTATTCGTTTCCTTGTTGTGTGAAAGATCTACCAGCGGTTATACACCTAGCGGAAGGTGGAGTCCATGCTAACTAGAAGAATAAAAAGAAATTGATGAGCATTTAGTAACTTAGCAGTTGACTCTAATTTCATTCATGAAAAACATGATCATATGCTTATTAACAAGATCATGGGACCTTTGACAATCTTTAGAAATAATGGCCCCGTAGAAGCCTTTCGCAACCCGCACGAAGCTTTTAAAGAAATAAGAGATAAAACCCTCCGCAAGTGTGACACGTGGACACCCAGTGCAGCCTCTCAAGACCCGAAAGGGAAGTCGTTGCCCGAAGTTGTGAAGAGGAGATGCGCAAGGTGGTAGATCACAAACTTGATGGAAAGCCGAATAAAATGTGATGCAGTACGTATACAATACTAAAGAAACTGAAGGGTACTGGTATTTATTTTAACAGGCACAGAAAATAGAGAGCGTTCCGGATGAGCAAACCAAAATATCTCTGGATTCACCATGGACGAGCTTTATTCATAGGGCTAATGGAGTCAGAGTTTGGAAAGAGTAGCTTGCAAGGGCAACCATTCACTTTCGGATGGCTTTGCCATGCTGTGCAAATTTTCTTGTGCTCTGCGTAGATCAATAGCTTCCTTGTGAGGAAGAACCTTAAGTAGGCTGGTGCCTTCTTGGATATGGAAAAACAGTTGCGAGAGTGGATGAATGACTGCCTCAATGTCGGCTGCCGTTGGGGAGCTACTGAACTCCCTGAAAGCCTCTGGGTCATTTTCCTTCTGCTCAATAACCTCAGCAATCTGTGTAGTTGTGGCAATGGAGCCATCCTCGAGGAACAGAGATGGCAGACCCAGCTTGCCTAACTCGGAGAAACTTCCCCATATGCCATCTAGTGCCTTGCTTAGAAAAGCCACGGCTACCTTAGTGCGCTGAAAAGCGGAGTGACAATGAATGAATTTATTTGCTGTTTGAACAATAGCGTCCCAATCCTCGATACCCACCCCGGCAAGGATTTCATCTGAGACGGAGTATAGTTTGTTGAGCAAGTCCCTCGCCTTGGGAACCTTCTCTAGGATGAAACGCGGGAACTGCTCAATTATATTGTTTGCCTCTTGATTGAGCCTTGATGCCTTGTCAATAAATCAGAGGGTAGGCTGGAGTGTTAGGAAAAAGGTCTTGACTTTCTCCTAGTGAGAAATGTATAATTTCCTAACCAGCGGAATGACATCAGGTTGGGCAGGGGCATGCAACAGAGAGGCTTTAAGCGAAGAAATCTCTGCGTCTCTTGAAATAAGGGCCTCGGCTAATTCTGCCTTCTTCCTTTTCTCGGACGCCAGCTGCTCCGCATAGCTGTTCATTTCTTTATTCCAATTCTGTTCAGCTCGGGAGTGGTTCGCTGATTGCTCTTCCAGAGAAGCCTTTGTCTCTCGGAGTTCTTCCTCCATATTAGTCTTCAGGCCTTTAAATTCGGCCTCTTTCTCCTGTACTCTTTGCTCATACTGCTCTTGTAGGCGCTCCAACTCCGCACCCTTTTGTGCCATCCCCTAACTATGCTCAAGGTGGACGCATTCAAGCTCCTCCTCCTTTAACTATAAGCTATGTCGCGCTGCTTGGTTCTGGCTCTGTAGTTCTTTTATTAAGCCTAGGTCAACCGTCTAGGTCTTCTACAATTTTAACAAGTGCATTTCCTCTTATTCTCTTTCTTGTGTTGCCCTTTCAATCGGTAAAGTGATATCTGCCTCCAAGGATTTCTCCTTTGTTTCCAGAAAACTCACCCTTTTCTTGGCTGCCTTGAGCTGTTCATCCTTCTTCTTTAACTGGCGACCAGTTTTGAGGAAGTCGGAAGTGACCACTCATTGCGTTTCCTCCATGATTTTGACCCTTATCTTGTGGCAGACTACCTTCATGCCGAAATTCAGGCATCATATATCTCATAGTCTTAGGGAGTTGCATTTCTCCACAGGCTTACTTATCCCTTGGGTACATGGTTGAATTCCAATTCTTGTGAACCTAATCATAAACATGCTCTAACTGTTGGAACATTATCATCTTTCCTTATGTTACCTCATTCTATTAATGCGTGCCTCTTTTTCTAATCTATCACATTGCTGTAAATTTAATTTGGTGATGAAACTAAGCCCTACAAAGAACACAAAAATGGAATGGAGTAACTTTCATGAGAGCAATACATTTTGTTCTTCGGAGGTGGCTGTTTGTTGGAGAAAAGTCTGACGTTCCATAGTTGGCACGAGAGCTGTGATGGGGCTAGGCATTTGCTTGGTAGATGAGTTGATGAAGTAAAGGCTCGTGGTGGGAAAGGGAGGGGAGTTGCTAGCAGGTTCGACACATTTACCAATGGAAGGGGATCGTAAGCATGGAGGAAAAGAATGAGGCACTAATGGGGGCGTTCTCACAGTGAGGCAAGAAAGTCTGGCAGCGGCGATGGCGTGAACACACTCGAAGGAGTAATTACAAGTAGGGTGGGCTTTGTGAAAGCTGAAGTGAATCAATAGAATGGTTGGACCAAGAAGTAGAAGGTAGAGGGCTTCGGACATGGCAGGGAGTTGCAGTGAAAGCCAGTGAACTACAGAGAATGAGATGCAGAGGAAGAAGGGAAGCGAAATATACTGTTGGTGGTGGTGGCGGTTCAAGATAATTTGTAGATTCACATGAAACTTTTGGTATTTGGCCTACATAATAGGTGTTTCCTCCTCAGTGAGTTCTTGCCAAAACCCCTTAATGATAATACTACATGTTGCCAGCATGGAACACTCTATATGGTAAATAGAATACTTCTGTTGAGGTGTTAGTCTGGCTGGTTTAGCGGCCCAAGTGAGTGTATGCGAGCCTCTTGATATATTAAAACATACGTTTGTGGCCACATAGGCAGCATACCCGGAGACCTTGCCCTTTTGCGCTGAAGAGAATGATGCCACCGCTTCTTGTTCGTGCTCCTCAGATTCATCCCCCTCTTCGCTCCCATCAACACTAGAGCTCGGGTTGGGGTGGCCTTCTTTCCACCATCTATCAAATTCCTGGTCATCATTTAGTTGATTGTAGGGAGCATCCAATTATGCTACTTCCTGGTGATATTTCCATAAAAATTTTATTTTTTCATCACTCCATTCCTCATCCCTCTTCAACTTGTTATACATGTTGCGTTCCATGGGAAAATTGTCCTTAGCCACGGCCACAGGAAAGTATAACTTGTGCCATGGGCCTCTAGTGTCCGGCGTAGGGATTTGCGCTAATTCTACAAAATCCTCATCTCTATTCGTTCGCGAGTTAAGCCGCTTCTCCCAGTATGGTCAGGAAACATGGGTAACTTTCATATGTGGCTCTGGTAAGTCGTTGAAAGGGTTGTGTTCCCACTTATCGTTTATCAGTACCAACCCTAGATGTGTCAGCTTCTCTTCTAACAACTTGTGCGATTATTTTTTAATCAGAGTTACCGACTTGAAACTCTTCGGACAAGTGAAGAATCCCTTCTTCTTGACCCTTCCGCTACTACAGAAAGTGAAATCAATGATACACACCTGCTGAAAAATTTCCAGCGCGAGTACTCTATCTGTGACACAAGCCGGGAGCAGGAAAGGTTTGCCAGTAAAGCCCCGCATTTGGAGGATTGTAAAATCCCTGCCTAAGAACCAGTCACAAGCAGGGGTGTAGCTCTGCATAAATCCGGTCTACTCTTTGGTGAGCTAGACAATATCACCTTCTCCGATTAAATCATTCAAAATCGTGGCTATGAAATAGTCTGCAAATGCATAATAGTCATATGATGCGGAAAGGAAAGGTGTCCATATAGACATCGGCTTTCTTTTATTCTACTCATCAAAAATTGATAGCGGAAGAAATCAGGCGAAGAAATCTGGATTCTGATGTAGAAACATGTGGACCAGGTAGAAAAGAAACCTAAACTTCTTCTCCACCTGATAATTCTCAATTTGTTGTTTCATTTCTTCAACCATGAACTCAGCAAAATCATACCAGAAGAGTTCATGCTGCTTGCGAAATTGTATTGCCTGTCCCAGCTGAAAGCTTTCTATCTTCTTATCAGAGTCTCAGCCGCAAACAAATGCCAGCATGGACATGGCGTCCTGGAGATCATTGCGAAATGCGCCACGCGATAATGGGATTCTTGGCGCTTTAGCGCCTGAGATACCTTTCTTATTAGTCTCTTCTAACAAGAAATCAGAGCCAGTTTTCATCTTCCTCCATACTTTCTCTCCCTTGCTCGGGCGAAAAGGTTCGATAGTCTCCTTTTTTTTACTTGGATCCGGGATACATAACATGTGCCAGATGGCCTCTAGGCTAATATGCACCCTTAAATTGCGGCCTTCAATGTAGTGGGTATATGGATTATAGCGCTGAATAGCAGCATCAACCACTCCTGGGCAATAGTGCACCAATGTGACCATGTATTGTGAGAGACCACTATACCAGACTCTACTTGCCATGGATTGGTCTGCCTGTGGTGCTGATAACCTTGCACAAGCTACCTCTTTGAGGGACTTAGGGTTTTTCGCAAGCTTTGGGTCATAGATATTGTCCCATTTTTCCTCAACCTTTTTCTGGTTGCTCCATTCCTTTGGTCTATCCAACTCCTCCGTGTGGGATCTTCTCATCTTGCTGGGTATACTAGGTGTGGCGTACGCTACATCCTCGTAGACAT
Organism: Sequoia sempervirens; assembly: GCA_007258455.2. Classification (NCBI taxonomy): domain Eukaryota; kingdom Viridiplantae; phylum Streptophyta; class Pinopsida; order Cupressales; family Cupressaceae; genus Sequoia; species Sequoia sempervirens. Next base: position 9,976 of record VDFB02173544.1, read on the forward strand.
ATACCTCAACTGAGGAACGAATAGCCGTGAATAGTTCTTGGCTAATTTTCTCCTGCATTGGCTGAGTTGAAGATTCCAACATTTTTCCTTCTCTGAAGATTTTGTAAGCTTCTGGCTTGCGACTATGCTTGCTCTAGATAGACAGACAGAAAACAACTTCGCACTTCTTCTTGTGTTTGTAAAAAGACTTTGAAATATTAAGCCTTTTCATGCAATAATAGCAACTTCCCAAGGTGGTAGGTGAAAGCAAGCCTTTTGCATTTAATTCAGCATGTACCGTTAATCTTGCAACTCGTGCAAGATGAACTGATTTCTATTCTGAGGCAGCCGGGTTTCATCATTACATTTGGGCGATCGTGTGATACGCCCTGATCTCCTTGGAACTTGAGCCTGCAACTGGCTTGCCAACCCTGTGTTAGCATGCATTGACAATTAATATCCCAGCCAGAATGATTACGCTAAGCAAATGATCACCGCCTGAAAAGATATGAGTATCACCTTGGGCTCTAGGACGCGCTTGAGAGATGACACAATAGCCTACGGCCATACGTCCTCCCACCAACAAGTGCCACCTTTTTAAAACTAATTAATCAGCTTCATTTAATTAAGCACGCATTGAGTCGTGCTATCACAGATGCAACTGGCCCGAAAATGTGAACAAATGCAGGCTTTCCTTTCAAGATAGCAGCTAACATAACATCACGTTTCTTAGAGGCGGATCAACATGTGCCTTGTCAATTTTTCTATAAATAGGCCAATAGATAGTAGGCAAAACATACTTAGCATTTAAGAAGTGATAGGTCAGTAGTAGAGTGTTAAGCAAGTCTTTTCATAGGTTAGGTGGTAAACAAATTCGGCATTATCTTAGAAGCTTAGGGACAGTGTCAGAACAATGGATACTCCAATTCATCTAACCTCGTATAAGTCACAGACGACGTTCCTAGGTGAGATTTCAACTAGGAGATTGAAAAGGATGACGGAGAACAAGCATTATCTGGTTTTGATAGCTATTAAGTGGGTTTTAGGCAAGGATTGCATAGAATACGAGGATAAGTATAGGGTGAATATCGATGTGTGCTCCCACTTTGTAGCGTCCATGCTGGACATTTGCATTCCTCAGCCACTTATCTTGAAGCTGGTTAAAAAAATATTCTCGAAGAAATACCTGAATGGGCTTGGTGAGGTCGTTGCGCACGCTGCATATGGGATAGGTCTGCCAACAACCAGTGACCTGCGTCACTTTATTGAAGAAGAAGCTGTCGTCATTTGGCTGCCATTCCTCAGCGGATTCCACCTGCAGACCCGTGACTAGCACCAACAGAGGGTTACTCAGGCCCTACACTTCCTGTTTCAGAGCTACAACGTGATACCTTTCTACGACGTAGACTGGTATACTGACTTCAGGAACTTGGTGTTTCCACCGCCACTAGCAGTTGTGCCAAATGATGCTACCAGTGCCGCTGAGGAGCCCATGGATGAGGAAGAAGTGGACATTGCAGTGAATACGTCAATTGTTGCCAGTCATGCCTTCGGATAGACAACCCCTTTGCCTGCTTGTTCAAAGTGTAACTCTCCTGCTTTAGCTAAGCCTAATAAAAGGCTATCATATATAATATACCTTGATACTTGTACATTTTTAAAAATGGCTTCCCAACCATTTTGTAACCAAAGAACATATATATAAATATATATCTCCTATTTTAAGGAAAATCCATGCTCTTTCTTGCTTCTGTGTTTAAATTTTTTTGGGTTTGCAAGTTTTATATGTTATTTCTCCGTGCATAAGTGTATTTTGTGTAAAACAACTCTGGTGTTTCACTCGCCAATGATAATGAGTTAATTTGCATAACGACAACTGATTTAAAAAAAAGAACCGGCCAAACAACAGGAAAGAAAATAAAAGCGTTATTTACATATGTACAAAGTAGAGCTTAATGCCTAATGGAACAACTTAAGATGAATCCCATTGACCGGGATTCCTAATGGTTCTTGTTCCATATTCTCCAGCTCAAAAGCGTTGTGTTGTTTGCACTGAATGATTTTAAAGGGTCCCTCCCATAGGCTATCAAACTTACCGTGTTGACCTGGCTTTGCAGCCCTGTTGTCATACTTTAGCACTAAATCTCCACTTTTTAGACCCTGGTCAGAATCCTTCTTGTCAAACCATCGTTTGACCACATGTTGACGGCTTGTCATTGCTATTAGGGAATTCTCCCTTTTTTCCTGCACTTCCAACAGTTCGGCGAGCCGAACCTCCATGGCTTCATTTTGTTCTATCTCAAGGGATTTCAATAACTGTATTGCTGGGATCTCCATGGAAATGGGTAACAACGCCTCTTTCCCATATACCAGTTCATAAGGCGAAGTCTTAAGGACTTGCTTAGGAGTTATGCGGTTTGCCTAGAGCACTTTTCAGAGATTTTTATGCCATTCCCTCTGGTGCTCTAAGCCAAGCTTTTTAAGGAGACGGACTAAGCTTTTGTTTGTCGACTCAACTAGACCATTTCCTTGTGGATAATAGTTTGATGATGTTTTAAGAAATATGCCATTCTTTAATACAAAGTGACATACCTTTGTACCTAGAAATGCTCTGGCGTTGTCTGAAATGATCATTTTCGGAGGGCCGAACCTTGTCACCAGTGCTTCGAGGAAGTCTACAATCTCTGTTTTTGTTGCGCCCTTAAAGGGAACAACTTTCGTCCACCTTGTGAAGTAGTCCGTAGCGGTTAGAATCCACTTATGTCTGGCACTAGAAACCAGGTTGATCATTCTAATGAAGTCCAGGCCCCATTGTGCGAACGGTTCGTCTGCCACTATAGGTTTGAGGGGCATTGCTGAATTCTTCCTTCTGTCAGAGAAGAACTGGCATTTTTTACAAGCCCTTACCAGAGAGTGGGAGTCACTGAAAAGTGTAGGCCAGTAATAGCTAGCTTGCATGATCTTGATGGCAGTAGTTTTGGCGGAGAAATTTCCACCTTCGTCGCTATTATGGAATGCGTCGAGGATCCTCTGCGCCTCCCCTGAAGTAATGCATCGCAGGAGCACACCATTGAATTTTTTTTTGAAAATGACTCCTTCTATCAGCGTATACCCGTGATTCTGAAGTCGGTAATACCTTCTTTTTTGGGATGAGAGGCTTGGTGGATACTTTCTAGTTTACATGAAGTTCATTCTATAAGTTAGTCAATCGTCTTCCAATCCCGATCCATTTATCAAGATGAGCTCTAGTTGTTCCTCCTTGGCAGGTACCTCCTCGTTCTGTGCCATATACTCACACAGTCCTCTGCCTTTAATAGTCTTAGTAGGCCTGACCTCGGTGTCATATTACAGGATCTTGGTGATCCAATTAGCCATTTTTTTGTGATCTCTCCTTCCATGATGTATTCATGCACACTAGAATGTGCGACATATACCAGAACTTTGTTGCAGGAAATTAGATGGCGGAATTTTTTAAGTCCCTTTACTATTGCAAAGGCCTGTCTTCTAACGAAGTTATAATTCGCCTCATATTCTTTTAGGGTTCAGGAATAGAACGCCATTGAATGTTCTCATTTTCCTTCACTATCCTTTTGAGTTAGAACAGTAGCAATACTGGACTCGCTACTGAAAGCATACATTATAAAATATTTGCATTGATCTGGATTAACCAGCACTGGGGCTGTGGAGATCGCTTCCTTGACCTTTTCAAAAGCCTCCCGAGCTTCCGTTGTCCATTTGAAAGCTTGATCTTTTTTTAGCATTAGGGTGATCGGCCTAATCATTCCCGCAAAATCATAAATAAATTTGCTGGCAAAATTTACTTTGCCCAGGAAAGACTGGACACCTTTCTTATTTACCGAAAGGGGAAGTTCCTTGATAGCCTTTACTTATTCGGGGTCAATTGAAATACCTTCTTTAGACACAACATCCCCCAATAGCTTACCCTGCGGTACTCTGAATACACATTTCTTTGGATTCAGGGAAACCCCGAACTCCTGGCACTTTTGAAAAACTAATTCCAAATGATCATCTTTAGATTTAGAGAACACAGTAAGGTCATCCAAATAGATTAGAATAAACTTATTGATCAGTTTGTTGAATGCGACGTCCATTGCCCGCTGGAAAGTTGCCCCTACATTGGATAAAGAAAAAAGCATTTTAGCATATGCAAATGTTCCCCACTTGGTGGTGAACGTAGTCTTGTGCTGATCTTCTTCTTTGACTCGAATCTGGTTATAGCCAGAGAAGCCATCCAGCAGAGAGAACATTTCTGATCTTGCGACATTTTGTAGGATTGACTCCATAGAAGGCAATAGATAGTGATCCTTCAAAGATGCTCTGTTCAGGTCTCGAAAGTCCACACATAAGCGTATATCACCATTCTTCTTTCAGACTAGTACTAGATTTGATACCCAAGTACTATGTTTGATTGGGAAGACAATACGTGAATCAATGAGCTTGGTTAGCTCTTGTGCCATCAGGGCCTCAACTTTAAGGTTGACTGGCCTCTGTTTCTATCGGACTGGTTTCACACCTTCTGTTAGCTCAATAGTGTGCTGAATGATGCCAGGATCGTAACCCTCTAGATCATCGTAGGACCAAGCTACTACTCCATATTTTTCACAGAAACTGATAAGCCTTTCTTTATCTCGATGTGGGACATCTCTCCAGACCCAAAGATTCCTACCATCAGAGACCCGAAGGTCCTCATAATCACTTTTTTCCGCCAGGAACTTTCGCTTATCATTTCGGGTGTCGTTACAATCAAAAAAGTTTTCGAGAGTAACCAACCCTTTCAGAAGTTTATTTGATTTGAGCTGCATAATCTGTCCTTCATAAGCTTCAGCGATATTTGGTTGAAGCTGATTAGCAAACTCTCCTGAGTGCTGGATAAATGAAGCGATGTGTTCATCGCTTTCAAAGACTTGCCAACTCTGATCATTATCGGGGATCGCTGGTCGAACAAGCACCCATACTGAATATTCATTCCGAAGCAAGTTGGAGACAGGATCAAACTGAGCACCAATCACCGCCATACGATCTGCATTGCTATTCTACCTCCAGGGAATGGTCCGGATGTTGAAAGCTTTGAAACCCTTAATCAGGTCCCAAATTTGATGTCGATAGGATCTCATGCAGACATTCTTCGCTGCAGAAATTCCTCGGACTTGATTAACTACTAGTTCAAAATCTCTGAACACAATCAATTGCTTGATACCCATTCGTTCTACAAGGCTTAGGCCTTGGACTAACCCTTCGTATTCGGCCTCATTGTTTGAACAGACGAATTGAAAATGGAAAGACCTCAACAATTTTTCATTTTGTGGGGATATTAGACATACCCCTGCTCCAACACCTACTTTACTTCTTTCTACGTCGAAATACAATGTCCATAGCTCATTTGCTTAGTTACTGTCAGATTCTTTGGCAACCCTCGGAAGCACCTGGTCTTCGTCATAAATCACATATGTGCCCAATCCTGTAGCATGATAATTCCTGAAAGGGTCATTGTTTATATGTTTGCTCAACAGAGCATCTTCCTTATCATTTCGGTCTCCACTCACCTTTTCTTCCTCTAGCATTTCAATGCTATACATTTCCTCCTTGGTGATAGAGGTATGCGCGGCTTCAAAATTGATCAGGGCCTCATCCGCCACATGTTCAAAATTTAGAGCCTCTGATTCTATCTTCATTTTTTCCCCATGCTTGGTCCTAAGTATCAGATGTGACCAATCTAAAGACAAATATCTGCCCACCTTTGAAGTAAATTCTCGGGATAGACAGAGACCAAACATAGGAGGAACATCTATGATCACCGTATCTTGCGGGACCGTGATATTGGGGCAGACAAATAGAGTTAAAGGAAGCGCTTTGATGACACCTACAGTATCAACTTTATTTCCATCGAGCTGCATCACCCCCTTCTTCATAGGTTCGTAGCTGAGTCCCAAAGCTTCGGCTATCAGTTTTGACATAACAATTGTACTAGCGCCAGAGTCAATCATAGCGTTGTGTAATAGTTTCTTTCCTATAATGAGAGTTAAGAAAAAGGGCTGAGGTTTTGACCTACTTCTGTCTTCCGCATGGGATTCCTTCACTTTGTCTGTAAGAACCTTAGCTAGTGGTATTTGATAAACCACCTCCGTACTGGCAGACGGCTCTATTGGTGCTGAGTTGATCTCTTGTTGAAACACTTTTTGTAATATAGTCTTTTGTTCTGGGATAGCTAGAATGTCCCATAAAGACACATTAGCGGATGATTTCTTCAATTGCTCCACCACATTAAAAGGTGGCAAACTCAGAGATTTCTGCTCCTTGATTCTTACTATAATAATTTTCTTCCGTAGTTGAGAAGGTGAAGGGATGGTTGAAGCACCAGGAATTTGATCGGACACGCCTTTGCATTGCGAGCTATCCGGAAGTGAAACAACGAGATCACCGGTGAATCTCCTCTTTGAGCGCGTGTTGTAGTCAGGCTGTACCTGTGACGTTTCAGCTATGGATGTGTCATTGGCAAACACCGTTTCCTCGTCTTCCATCCAGGAGAAGAGCGCATGATCAGGAGCAATATCAGACTCTTTCTCTAAGGACATTCCTTGCATTTGCGCGGTAAGGACCGCACTCTCCATTGGCGAGGCATATATGTATCCTCCATTTTCGGTTGTAGTACATTGACTGCGTTGCTCTGCTACCTTCTATTGTAAGTTTCCACGCAGACAATTTTGGGGCATATGCGCATCATTGCAGAGGAAGCACCATGGATTGATGTCATCAATAAGATTGTTTTGTCCCGCGGTTAATTCTCTACTCGAGCTTGGCGATGCACTTGTCAGCGGCGTAGGCACCAGAACCATTTGGTTTGTAGTCGGCGCTGGTGGATTAGTGTGAGGCGCACTCTGATATTGATTTTACTGATAAGTAGACCACCTGCCTTGATAGTTTTGATATGCAGGCCGTGGGGGCGTTGCTTGGTTTCGCTTGAGAGTTGTTATGTCATTTGCCATAGTTCGCAACATCTCCTTGAGGTCGCTTATTTCATCCTTAGAAGAACCTAATGTAGAATCCAAGTTTTCAGGAGCGGCCGCATATGAGTACATCGACTGGGGAGTTGCTGCCGCACTAGTCGATGCGACCTCTTGTGCAGAGGTTGATATTTTAAGAAATATCGGCATAATAGGTTGAGGAGGAAATTTTTCGCAATCTATTAAATGATTCTCAGCTTTGATAGCGGTAACATAAGCATTTGGTAGAGTGGCTCCTCCCAAAGACTTGATCATCACAGAAATGTCAGGATTAATAGACTTCAGATAAAATATGAATGCCAATTTTGGAGTCAGGCGGATAGTCATAGGAATCCTCTGTCAATTTGAGTGAAATCGGGCATTGAAGTCCGTCAGAGCCTCCTGGGGGGCTCGTTTTATGACAGATAGCTGATAATATAACAAAGAACGATCTCTGTCATTTGAGAACCTTCATAAAATAGATCTTCGAAGCTCATCCCAGGTGCGAATTGAATTAGGAGTCAGCGTTCGGTACCAATCCAGAGCCTTTCCTCTGAAGGACGCGACGAGGAGCCTCAGGGCTACATTCTGCACTGTAATACCATGTACCAGGCAAACATCCGCTACATCCTGCAAATGTTCTGCTAGCATTTTTGTGTTGTCTCCGACAAATTTGGGAATAGCTTTCAGGGCCGAAACTGGGATAGCTCCCCAAATAGCTGGCACTACCGGGGCTATCAGGGGACTTCTAGTATCCCATGCTACGTAGTTTCTATTCGTGGCCGACAACATGGTGAGAGGAAAAGGTGGTGGGAATGGAAGGGTTACCAGCTGATTTGCGCCCTAGACTGTCCCTAGCGGAGGTACTAGTAAACCTGGGTTACTTGCGGTCTGGGATCTAGTTATAGGCCGATGGTTCATACACCCTTCTATAAGGCAATTTCATTAGTTCGGGTCCCACCGGGCGTGCCAGAAAAAGGTACAAACTATTGACGCCAAAAATTGATGAGGTAACAGTGCCTTATGGGAAACTCAGTTCAAGGGGGACCTTTTGCGCCAAACTAAGTGACCTCCGGATTTTTAAGAAGCCGACTTCTTCTATAACGGGTTTTGAAAAAGGAGAAGGAAACGAATATAATGAAGCAAAGTCTAATCTAAGGTGATGCGCCAAAATTTTCTGATGGGCACGATAAATCATAGATTTAGGGGTTTGAATGGTGTTGTCACGTTCCAAAATGTCAGATACTTAAAGCTATAGCATAAACAATTCATTCATTGACATAAAATAGTATTCCATACATACTCACTACTAAGAAGAGTCATTAGACATAATTTAGGTAAGCAAGTTTGTATTCAATATATAAAAGTTCCTTCAAATGAAATGTTTAAGATAGTATAAAGCACAGTTTACAGTTTAATCAAAACATAAAAAATAGAAAGGACGAACAGTTGGCATAGTCTGAAAGTTTCTTGCAAATAAAATAGTAAAAGAGGCCTGATGTCTCTTGCTAAAAACCAGTGTGTTTTTCTTTAAATTTTTTTGGACCTTTTCTCTCATTGACAAAGAGAGTATATATAGTAGGAAAATAAACCTCCCACCGCCTTGGAAAAATGCAATAGAAAAGATCCCACAATCCCCTGCAATGATGTTCGAATCAGAAGATTCCCAAGGCCGTTACAACGGCATTGAGCTAGAACACAACATCCGGTCATCCAGGTGCAGGTGCATCCCTCGTAATGATGGCGGTGGTCCCAGCCAGGCTCGAGGTGACAAGTGTCATCCACCGCTGCAAATGACCATGATGAGCAGCACCCAATAGCATCATCCCCCTCAGCCAGCCTATCGCCCGCTCTACAGATTAGTCGTAAGGCACGTGGCAGCCTTTCGTTGCCCGCACGAAACTTTCTCCCATTGTTGCTGAGAGATTACGAAGATGCAACATGTGTCCAATGGGTCGAGATCCTTATTGCAGTGGAGAGAAAGCTGCATCAACCAGGTGCGAAAGACGCATGGCAACATTTTGCTGCCCGTGGCCGTTCGTTTCCTTGCTACGTGAAAGATCTGTGAACGGTTGCCACCTAGCAGAAGGTGGGGTCTGCCAACACCTTTAGAAAATAAAAGAAACCCAGCGGAAGCATTTCGCAACCCGTGGTTGATTATTTCATTCCCGCATGAAAAGCTTGCAGTCTGCCGCCACATAGCAAGATGTAGGACCCTATGACAATCTTTAGAAATGATGGCCCTGTAGAAGCCTTTCGCAACCCGCACAAAGCTTTTAAGGAAATAAGAGATAAAACCCTTCGCAAGTGCGACACGTGGATGCCCAGCGCAGCCTCTCAGGACCCGAAAGGGAAGTTGTTGCCCGAAGTTATGAAGAGGAGATGCACAAGGTGGTAGATCAAAAACTTGATGGAAAGCCGAATAAACTTGGCGATGCACAGGCCGGCGCACACACAATACAAAAGAAACTCGAAGGGAGCTGCTGAAATATTTATTTTAACAATTACAAAATCACACGAGAAAAATCTAAGTCAATATCTATGGATGTTAGAACCTATTCAAAAATTCAAGCATTAGTTGTATAATAATATAAGGGAGAAGGTAAGAAATATTCAAACAAGCCTAAGAAAAAGTTTTCAATGAATGAGAAATCATCCAAGTAGAAGTACAAAAATGACACACATGCACATTCTCTTCACAATCAAGAAAGAATAATTTTAAGTCAAAGATGAAAAGGAAAGGAAAATGTAAGTTTTATGGATTACAACATCATGATAGCAAATTCTTTTATAATAAGATTGTATCTTTGGAAGAGGCCATGAATAAAAAACAATATTGATATTCCCAAACCTGGCTTGAATTACATGCACTTATAGCTAGAGGTTTGGATTCATCCACAAACGGTTGGATTGCTGACTCGGGAACCTCATATCACACGATCTTCTTTAGTTTTCTTTTGATAACACTACTTCTCAAATTTTAGTGGGAAAATCTTCATAGATTCCATTTGTGGGGTCAGGTACAGTATATTTGGTAGAGGGTTATAATGAGGATGTTATCTATGTTCCTAATATTTAAACTAATATTATATCAATTTACTAGATTTGTCATACTAGTGATGGGAAGATAATTAAGTTTTCACCACATGATGTAGTTATTCAAGAACTACATCATCTTGAGAGGATTGTTGCATCAGGCATAGTAGATCATGGTCTCAATTGTATAGGTTTCATGTTTTTGAGTCATCTTGTGGTGCATCACACATTGCCCATGTTGAATATTTGATCATAACACTATTGAATTTGACACCATTTTTCGATGGACGTTCGTTGGTCACTCGACAAATCTTTGTCGGAAGATCAACAAAATGGCAAAAATCTTTATGTCGTTTTTTCATCGAACATCCGACAAAGAATTAAACGTCGAAGTAACGGCGAAGAATCATCAGTCGACGGGATCGTGAAATGCCTTGGACATGCGTCGGAATATCGACGAAAACTGTGTTTCCACCAATGAATTACACCAGAAGTTCGTTGCCAGTTCGACGAAATGGGCAAGGAGTAGTGTCAAAACAACACCAAACGTTCGTTGAATGTGCAACGAAATATCCAAGTAGAAGCGTCGAAACAACACCAAGAGTTCGTTGAATTTGCTACGAATTCAGCAAGGAGTAGCATTGGAAGAACACCAAAAGTTCATCGCAATTGCGACAAAATCAACAAGGAGGAGCGTCGGAAGAACACCAAAAGTTCGTCGCAATTGCGACGAAAAAGGCAAGGAGTGGCGTGGTAGCAACGCCGAAAGATCGTCGAAATTGTGACGAAATGTGCAAGGAGTTATGGCGAAATCTTCATCGTAGCTATAGCAACTTCATCGAGCCTTTATGTTGATTCGTCGGTGGTTGGCATCGAAATTGCAACGAGGTAGCAAATTTTAAAAAAAAAAAAATCGTGGAAATGTACCATTGCGGAGACTGACGACTGATCATACATACAGACTGCATATTGGTTTGATGCTTCAAATGATGCATTTCTTATATTGAAAAGTGCATTACCTTATTGAGCTTCTCTTTGTTTCGAGAATAGTTTAATATTCTCTACTTAACAAGGCCAACCACGTGATGGTGGAAGCTCATTTGGCCCCTCCCCTCCCTCACATCACTCTCAAATTCCCCCAATCAATATATAACATTAATCATTCATTCATCCATTAATAACATATAACATTCATTCATTAACATATAACATTCATTAATTAACATATTCACATTCATTCATTAACATATAATATTCATTCTTTCAGTTTTTACATATTATCAAAAATATGGTTGTCATGATATGATTACAATCACTTTTTTTTTGTTTCTTTTTTAAAGCTACATAAAGCTGAAGTGGAGTATCATTTTCTAAATCAATATTTGTCCCCATTTAGTTGTTCTGCCTCTTCTTGTAATCTTAATGTACGCGAATGCCCCGGCTCATGACGTGACGCTAAGGGGATCCTGCAATAAGAAAGAAATGTTAAACCGATATGTTTTATTATTATTGTTACAAGTATTTCATTAATTAAAGAACATTAGAGTGGTTCTCTTTACCTAATGGGTCCACATCATGTTCCTGAACTTTTGTTATAGAATCATGCTCAACATGTTGAACACCCTCTAAATCCTGATCTGCAGTTGAAACATGAAAGGTTACATTAATTAATACACCAATTGAAATTAAATATGTTTAAGAGAACATGAGGGTGGTCCTCTTTACCGATGGGGCACATCATGTTCCTGATCTTCTCTAGCCCGATCATGCTCAACACGTTGATCACTCTACATGCTCTAAAGTTGAAACATGAAAGGTTACATTAATTAATACACCAATTGCAATTAAATATGTTTAAAAGAACTTTAGAGTGGTCCTCTTTACTGATGGGGCCACATCATATTCCTGATCTTCTCTAGCCTGATCATGCTCTACATGCTCTAAAGTACCGGGATGCACACCATGACCTTCATCTACACGTTCTGCTCCACCCTCACCAGGCTGCATTCCAATGTCATGTGCAGTATTATCATTGCTTGAATGTTTAAAACAAATAGGCATGTAATTACTTTATGGTGGAAATTAATATTGAATAGATTGTACAAGTATTCAATTTTAAATTAACTTTATTGAGTTTATTTACCTGCATGTCAGATGCAATGGAAGATTGTGTTTGCCCAGTCAAGACTCTTAGGCGTTCAACCACGGCTCCATAGCCTTGCTGGAAGGCAACTTCAGGTCCTCTTCTATGGGAACTCTGTTGAATTCAGAGCCCTACATTTTTGTATAAGATCATGAATTTTGCTTCTATGGTGTGATAAAACCAAAATTGTTTTCAATTTATTATAATTTGGATGCAATTTACTTTATTGATACTTACAATTCGTATGCTAATTTCATATAACCACTAGAGCCAAGTTTGTGTTTTCCTGTCTTTCTAGTCTTTGCCTTTGTTGCCTTGATGTGGGCCTATGAAAAGTTTGAAATATGTTAGATTATGTAAAAGAAAGAGTAATCAGTGATATAATTACATTGTTGATAGTATCACACATACCATACTACTTTTTAAAAAATTAATGGTGCATTTCCATAGCATACGACATTGAGAGTATATAAAATACGAGTTCAATCCATGAATTATAGAAAAATAGATTTTTGTTGGTTATATTCATATCGCTGATTACATGTACCAAAACATACTACAACCGCATAAATATGATGGTGACAGCTTGTCTATGCTACCACATTTTTCATACATGTCTACTAAAGCATTTTATCAAATGGGCCATCGCCTTTGCCGCTATAGTTAAAAGCCTAAAAGGGTGCTTCAAACAAGCTAAGATGTTTGGAAAAATCTATCAAAAGCATATTATAGCAATATCATAGATAAGCAAAGAACTATTTCCAAAAAATGCCTCAAAGAAATGTGGTCTCATGGTGATGGAATCATGACAATCCATAGCATTTGTTTGTCATGGCATTCGCTATGGCATTCCATCACCATGAGACCACATTTTTGAAGCATTTTTTCAAATAGTTCACTACCTTTTCTATGCTACCACATTTTTCATACATGTCTACCAAAGCATTTTATCAAACAGTTCAACGCCTTCATGCTATGGCTAAAAAGTAAAACCTCAAACAGTGCTTTAACAAGCTATGGATGCTTGGAAAAATCTACCAAAGCATAATAGTAGTATAACATAGGACAAGGTAGTGAATTGTTTGAAAATGCTAAAGAAATGCAGTCTACGGATTGGAATCCGACAATCCATAGCAATTTATTTGTCATGGCATTCGTCATGGCATTCCATCACCATGAGACTACATTTCTTTGAGACATTTTTTTCAAGCAGTTCACTGCCTTGTCTATGCTACTACATTTTTCATACATGTCTACCAAAGCATTTTATCAAACAGTTCATTGCCTTGCTGCTATGGCTAAAAGCCTAAAACAGGTGCTTTCAAACAAGCTATGGATGCTTGGAAAAAATCTATCAAAGCATAATAGTAAGTGTAACGCCAAGAAAGTGCACAAGAACAGATTAGAGCAAACAATGCAATCTAAGTTAAATGCAAATCTAATGCTAAGCAACAAAGAACAAAGGAAAGTAAAAACATGATTAAAACTGAAACAATCTCACCAATTTCAAACGTATTTCCATGATTCATCTTGATTGCCCTTCTCCATTTTGCTTGTGTAGTATAATTGCCCTCAGATTTTTCGTAAGTTCGTGCAAGTATAGCCTAAGATAATGATTAGCAAAACATCGAAGATTCAAGACAAAGTGCTCTAAAAGTCATCGATTTCACTGAGAGATTGAATGAAGAATGACAAATCAATTTATAGAAAATTGATTATTCAATGACAGCCAGATTGAAAGATCAACTGACGGTTGAGATTGACTGATTAGACATGCATTCTGATAACTCACAAGAGGACATGAGTGATACAAATTAGAAATAGAATTAAAGATTAAATAAATGATTTAATCTTCACTTGGTATTCAAAATTAAGAATTATCTTTGCATGACAAAGATAAAGATCATTAAAGCAACTTTGTTCGAATGCACGCACAAGGTTTAAATTAAAACAAGAATATTTAATTAATATGCATGTACACGAATTGAGTTAGAAACTAGATGACTCGAATGATTTGACAAGAGATTATCCTCGAGAAAGCCACTCCTAGACATTAAATCATGAGTTAATTGAGATTAAAATAGATGTCAAGTCGAGTAAAAGTGAATACTTAGATAACTCACATAAATATCTAAAATATAGAAGAATGCTAAAATAGAATTAATGAATTAAATAATTCATTTAATTCAAGACTCATATTCGAAGAATAATTAAATAAATAAGATTTATTTAATTAAATGATGAAAGGATTTAAATGAATAATTAAATAAAGAATTTATTTAATTATAGTTGAAGCATGATAAAGAGTAAATTAAATAAGAATTTATTTAATTTGACAAGAAGGATAAGGTTAATAGTAACATAATTAAATAAGGTGAATTAATTAAATAATTAAGATTATTTAATTAATAGAAGAAATAAAGACTATAGAGAATAATTAAATAATTGACATTATTTAATCATGACCATGAAGAATACGAATTATGAAGAATATTGAAGTCGCAGGCTTAAACCAGATTTCAGTGTCTACATTTGCCCCTCTTTGATACAATGTCACTTAGGCATTGTGTCAAAAAAAATCGATATGAAATATGCCCCAGTAATGCCCCAGTGTAAAACAGGTGAAGGTATGCCCCCTCGGGAAAATTGACAAATTGTCAAAAAAGTTCAGAAAAATTTGGAAATGCTCCTGATTAGTACATTGGATGGCCAGAAATGCAATGGAGGTTGCAGAATTAAGTTTGGAAATGGGAGGGATAGGTACAAGATGATCGAAATTGAAAGTTAACGTGGCCAGTAGGAAAGAAATGACACCTAGGCCCTAGGTATATATAGGAATAGAGGTAAAAACCTATTCATTTGCACCCACCTAGCTTAGAAATTGAGATTTTGCTCTGCATTCCTAGCGACGATGTCTCCAGTTCTGGCCACTCACCATCGCGCATACAGGATCTGGACATTCCAGAGACCAGTTGGCACGGACCCCCCAGTATGGACCTAAAACTTGCCTTTTGAAATTTTTGATTTGTGCGCATTTTAAGGCATTTAATTCAATTTTTAATTATGCGTCATTTTAATAATTGATAGCATTTGCGTGCGCGAACGACGCATTTGCCTGCGGAAAACCGCATTTGTAATTTAACGTTGGTCATTTTGCATAGTTAGACTACGGTTCAACGCATGTGTGAATTTATGAAACACATTTGACTTTTTGCATCGCATTTGCATTTAGAATAGTCACATGTGTATACTTTGAAACACATTTGAATTTCATGCACCGCAAGATTTATTTTTCAACGCATATGAATTTAGTGCAACGCATGTGAAATTATTAGCCGCATTTGTTTAAGAATGACGCATTTGTATTTTATGAACCGCATATGTTAAAAAGTGACGCATGTGAAAAATAATGACGCATGTGCAAAATAACGACACATTTGCATTTTATGTAGTAGAGTCAATTTGCACTAGAATAGATGATTGAGGCTGACATAAGGCATGTATAATGCCATTGCAGGTTGTGCTAGACACCATATATACACGGGAGTCGAGACCTACTACATTTTGATTCAGAGACAGTTTGCGGCCGGCAGAGCGACGGATTCTATGGCACCTTGGTTTACTGCACGTGATAGACATGCCCCAGATTCGGGCAAATCAAGGACTATTGATAGCGTTGTGTGAGCGGTGGCACTCGGAGACATCGTCCTTCCACCTACTGACTGGAGAGGCCACGGTTACCCTAGAGGATGTGTATAGGATCCTGAGACTTCCTATTAGAGGCACACGAGTGGCATATGATACCCAGAGGGGGGTACCGCTGAGATGTGTAGATATTACCCCCATGTTGACATTAGGCAGTTAGGATTTGATGATTATGAGATTAGGTGGCGGGTGTTGGCCCAGAGGTATAGATAGCTGGACTGTCTATTGGCTACATTAATAGGTGGTATAGTACTGCCTGACCGCTGAGGTCATGGTTTTCTCGTGGGATGGGGGGAGATGCTAGTGGGCATGCTCGAGCGTCGAGTGGTATATGCTTGGGGTTCCTGTGTGCTTGGGATGTTATACTTTCATCTACATGATATTTCCTATCGAGAGGTATAGTCTATGAGCTGCGGTACCACGCTCTTGATGGTATGGGCATGGGAGCATATTGCCATTTTTTGACCACCTACGACTATTGATTTGCCACATGGAGCGCCTTACGCCTTCCGTTATGTGGGGGCGACCACACATCATCACATTGGAGATACAGGTTACTTTAGACATGCCATAGACACCATGCAACATTTTACATGGAGGCCATACCTGGGGTGTGAGGATTGGTCAGATGAGGATGAGCATTTGCCATTTTGCAGACAGGCATAGTACTTAGTTGGACGAATAGTATCACATGTCCACATTATAGAGCGGCAGTTGCCAGATCGTGTCCTGTGGCAGTTTGGAGAGGTGTAGGATGTGCCTCAAGGTCGATTAGAGTTTGCGAGATCCTCGCGAGAGGTCCTACTATGGGGTCCAGAGATTCCAGTGGCCATGGCAGAGGCAGATATTGATGGATTATAGGCACTTCCATGGGGATGAAGAGATGGACCAGCAGACCCAGGGACCACAAAAGAGTATGATCAGTGGTGGGCAGCGCACAGGCCGATTCCGTTGACGGACCCAGAGTAGCCAGCACCGGTAGAGCGGCGAGGGATAGGTCCACGAGGCAGGCGGGGCAGAGGTAGAGGCCAAGGAGGTAGAGGAGGCCGTGGTGATGAAGGAGATGATGGCCGAGGTGGAGGGCGTGGGGGCAGGAGAGGGAGACGTGGTCGGAGGGGACGAGGACCACCATTATCACCGATCCGTGAGGAGGGGCGAGGAGAGGAGGATGTGGCCATGCCATATGTTGGGAGAGGTGGAGAGGAGGATATTTCCAGAGGGGGAGAGGACATTGCGAGAGGTGGAGAGGAGGTGCAGCCGATAGAGGCAGCCATCCCAGACATCCTAGCAGAGGAGGAGGCAGGTGCCGAAGAGGCAGGCAGAGAGGAGGCAGAGATTGATGCTCTGGGTTTGTTAGGTGCCTACTAGGAGGATGATGATGAGGATGATGATCATGAGAGAGAGATCTGAGATCAGATCCTAGAGGAGATGGATGAGGAGGATGGGAGAGCGAGGGATAGACAGGATGAGACAGGGGCAGTGGATCTAGACACAGATACATTGCTAGCCTAGGTTGCATCCTTGGAGGAGTAGATGAGAGTTCTGATGGCCGAGAGGGATGCCTATTGGATGGAGAGAGACAAAGCTTTGATGGATAGGGATCAGGCTATAGCTCGGCAACAAGAGACTGAGCAGAGATACACAGAGCTAAGGGAATTATGCACAAGACCATCAGTTGCGTTCGCCTGAGAGCTAATCAGAGCTGGGGAGAGGGAGAGATACTATCGGGATCTGTATGAGGCAGAGATTCCACCAGAGAGATGAGCTCCTAGTTTCTCAGCGGCACACAGTAGTAGGTCTCAAACCAGGACCCACAGTCAGACAATTAGCATAGAGGGGGTGGAGCAGCCATGCAGAGCAGGTCCATATGACAGACCGCCCTCAGCTCAAAGGTCATTGGGTTCCCATCATCATTCTCCCACACACTCCCGACATGATGGTAGTGGTAGTTCAGGATAGGGGTACTGCTTGTGAGACATTGTATTTTGATCTTATAGCCTACGGGCTTCCATGTATTATTGATACATTATGACATTGTGATGTGACACAGTTGAGCGAGATATATATATATATATAATTTTGGTGGTGATTCTCATGATATGCATTTCAATGTATTGATTATGCAGTATTTATTTATACATGTGATGTTTATATGATATGCCTATGTGATGGATGAGTATATGTATTTTATGATGTTTATGCAGCTAATGAGATAATGTTGATTCTATGTGATGTATGATTCTATATGATGTATGCAATTTATAATTATGAAATGTAATATGATGGTATATGTATGATATCGGCTACATATGATGCTATACAAAAGTAATGTGATGCATGTATTTACAGTTGCTTTGTACATGGAATGCTTATGATATGTATTGTTTGATGATGATTGTTTAGTATGCCATGATGATCTAGATATGAAATATGCCTATATGTATGTATTTTTCTAACATGTATGTTGATGCAGGATGGTGTATAATGTTTTGTGTCATAGGACTCCTTCATAATGCAAGAAAGAAGAACTGTTAGTGTGGAAAGAAAGATCGAGAAAGAACAAAAGATAGGAGATAGATGTTAGTATTAGCAATCTTCGATGTTTCACTGTATCACAAAAGGTATTGCACTTTATCATCATTGGGCGGGACTAATACAAATGGAGAAAAACACCATGATATGACATAAATCAAGGTGTGCAAGGTCATCCACTTGCTAATAACAGACAGTCGCAGACAAGGATTGTCATTAACTCATACTAAGGGCACAAGTTGCCCCAGTCTTTTTGTCAGGACAAACCACAGACAACAAACAAAGTAAAAGACGGGTCATGAAACATCATTGCTCCTCTAAATCCTTCATGGGACATCCTTGAGGAAACTAGTAACATGACTCAAAATCAAATTTAAAAGACAGTCGATAGACAACAGTCAAAGAAAATAGAATTCTGATACATCGTTGCTTCTCTAAATCCTTCATGGGACATCCTTGAGAAAGCTAGTAACATAATTTTGAGTCATAAAGTCAAATGAAAAGATAAGATAAATAAGTCAAAAAGTCAAAAAGCCAATAAAATATTTGCCAAAACTTGATCTGTTTGTTTGATTTGTTGATTGATAGAGCCTGATTTCAGGAGATAGACATACCGGATAAGACTGTGAGTCTGGTTTCGATGTTATGACTATCTATATAAGGCATGACAAAGCCTAGTTTCATAAAGACATGTATCGTATAAAACGTTGAGTCAGATATCGTTGATGTGATAACCTGTGTAAGGCTATGTTTGACCTTGTCGATTATGCAGGAAGGACTCATCCTGTATAAGACCTAGATTGCATTGTTGATATCAGTATTCAAGAAGGACCCATCTTGAATAAGATACAAGTTGATTGCTATGATGATGTCTGTTTCCCGGAAGGACACATCCTGTAGCAGACATTTGTTGATCTATTTTGGTTGTTTTGTTTAGCAAGTTGTTTGATTTGACTTAGAGACATTGCTGACTTGTTCACCAAATTGATGCATGACTTGAGACAATGCATTGACAATTGATTGTGTGTGATGACAAACCCTAAAGGACTGACCTAGTGCGGCCTCGAGGGCTCATCGATTGATGGCCTTGCCTACATTATACACGTAGAGACCTTGTAGTTCGACTTGACCAATGACCTTGTCATATAGACATATGGATTGAAGCATGATTTTATACAGACTGACCTAATGCCTCGGGGGAACATCGGCAGATGGCCTTGCCTACGTCCAGTCACAGAGGCAACGTAGTTTGACAAACGACAAAGACTGATAAGTGCGATTGATGGTGACTCTATTTTTTTGGATTTTCAAAATGTTTTGATTTTTTTGTCTTTTTAAAGTTTTCTAATGTTTTTGTGTTTTCTCAGGTCATTTTGCGATGTTTTTGGATTTTTCTATGGTTTTACGTCTTCAACATAGCCAATGTAAGAACCAATATGATGCATGTCAAGTGTTTTCCCCCAGTCGAGTATAAGACCAATCGATTATGAATAGGGTAAAATGGGGGATATGACATGCACTCGATGTCAATCATTCTAGGTTATGGGAAAGACTACCACTTATTATGAATGGTATATACAAGTGATGGATACAAAAGATAAGGGATATGTACAGGGATGGGTAATATGTACAGGGATAGGTAGTATGTACAGGGATAAGGACTATGTACAGGGTAGTGGTGTATGTACAGGATCATGGACTATATACAATGATAAGGACTATGTACAAGGTAGATTAGAATAATAGTAGACAAAGGAGCAGAGTCGAGTACACATGGCGCCTATTTGCCAGGTTTTCACCATGGTACCTATCCAAAGCTCCACCGAAGTGGTTTTCACTATTGGACGAATGATTTGTCTTTACTATTTTCTAGATTATCTAATTTATTTTTTTGGTGTTACCAAGACGCTTGTTTGCCAGGTTTTCACCTTGATAACGATTTTTTTTTGTATTTTTGCTAATTAAGACAAAGCTCTCAGAAGCTATGTGTAGAACCTCTTCAAATGTAGACTATTGATTGGTGAGGACAATGGTTTCCCTTCAGGAGTAGAGAGTTGGTACGCTCCTGATCCAAAAGCTTATGTAACAATATAAGGTCCTAACCAGTTAGGTTCAAACTTTCCTGGTTTGTCTCTTTCTGCTTGATTCTTTGGGTTCTCCATTAAAACCAGGTCACCAATGTCAAAGTTTTTGTTCAAAACCTTCCTGTTATAGCTACGACGAAGGCGATTCTGATATGCTTGGAGATGGTCTAGTGCCTTTTGTCTTCGCTCATCCAAGAATTCTAGCTCATGGAGTCTCGATACTCGGTACTCTTCATCATCAATGTGGCCTTTCAGGGATACCCTTAGGGAAGGAATCTCGACCTCAATAGGCAAAATAGCTTTAGAACCAAATACAAGTGAATATGGAGTAGCACCAGTGGGAGTACGGATACTTGTGCGATAAGCCCATAAGGCAGGGTTAAGTTGTAAATGCCAGTCACGACCAACATCATTGATAGTCTTCTTGAGGATTCTAATGATGGTCTTTTTAGATGCCTATGCTTGGCCTTTACCTTGTGGGTAGTATGGAGTGGAAAAGTGATGTTGGATATGAAATTCATCGCACAGGTGGCAGACTTCTTGGTTCTTAAATGGGCGACCATTATTAGTGATTATGGACTGAGGGACACCATATCGATAGATGATATAGTTCAGGATAAATCTAGAAATCTATGTGCCGGTAATGTATGTCATAGGAATGGCTTCAATCCACTTTGTAAAGTACTCAGTGGCAGTGATAATGAACTTGTGTCCATTAGATGATGTGGGGTGGATCTTACCTATGAGGTCGAGTCCCCATTGGGCAAAGGGCCATGGTGACGTTATAGGATGAAGCTCCTGTGCTGGGGCATGTATCAAGTCTCCATGAACTTGGCATTGGCGGCATTTCGTTACAAAGACATATGAGTCTTTTTCCATAGTAGGCCAGTAATAACCCAGTCTCATAATCTTTTTGGCTAAGGTAGGACCGCTAGAATGGGAACCACATATACCCTCATGCACCCCACGCAAGGTTGCTTGTGCTTCAGTAGAATCAAGACATCTTAGTAGGGTATTATCTAAGGCACGTCTATATAGGGTGTCTCCGACGATGGTGTATTTGGCTGACTTGCGGAGGAATGTTCTATGTTGGTTATTTGATAGGCCAGTGGGTATGACTCTCGCATGAAGGTAATCATAGATTTCTTGTACCATGGGGAATCAGGACCAACAATGTCACACACCATTTCAAAATCTCGGATATCGTAGGCTGGGACCAAAAGCTGTTCTACCGAGAACTCAAACTTAGGCATGTTGTTAGGAATGTCGAGAAGTGATGCAATTGTAGCCATAGCATCTGCTACCCCATTTTAAAACATGAGGTATTTGATGAAATTTGACTTTGTCGTGCTAATTTCTTTAAAGCTATCACCATGCACTTAAAGGAGCAAGCTTCATCTCTTTAGTCTCATAATCATCATTTACCCGCCTAATTACCAGCTTTGGAATCTATATACCAGAGGGTTCTTACTTTTCCAATCTAACTTACGCGCGAACCCTCGCGACTAGAGCTTCATATTCTACCATGTTTGTTAGTGCATGGAAATGCAATCCTGAATGACTTAGGGATGGAATCACCCTGTGGTGTAATAAACAATATACCAGCCCCTGAACCATGATTTGTATGTGAGCCATCAAAGTACAATTTCCATGTTATGTTTGTGTCAAATGTGAATATGAACTCATCAGGAAAGTCCGCAACTAATGGGTGATCTTCCTGTATGGGTGCGTCAGCTAACTGATCAGCAATGACATGTCCTTTAATAGCTTTTCTTTCTACATACTGGATATCATACTCACTAAGTATCATAACCCATTTGGCCAGTCGCCCTGTTAATGCTGCCTTGTTGAGAAGATATTTCAGAGGGTCTATTTTAGCAATCAACATTGTTTGATGGTTTAGCATATAGTGCCTCAACTTCTGAGTAGCAAATACTATTGCAAGATAGGCACATTCAATGGTACTATAGTTGAGCTCATAACCTACTAAAGTCCGACTGATATAATAGACTTCCCTTTCATGACCTTCATCGTCATTATGTGCAAGCAATGCTCCGAGTGATGAATGGGTTGCCGTAATATAAAGAATCAATGGTCTTCCTTCAACAGGTGGCATTAAGACAGGTGGTGTGAGTAAATATTCTTTAATCAATTGAAAAGCCTCTCCACACCTAGCTTTCCATGCAAAGGGTACGCCTTTCTTAAGTAGATGTTGAAAATGATGTGTCTTGTCTGCTAGCTGCACTATAAATCTTCTGATAGATTGCAACCTTCCCTGTAGTGTCCTTAGTTGACTAAGATTAGTGGGTGGAGGCATGTCCATGATTTCTTTTACCTTAGTCGGATCCAATTCAATGCCTCGTCTAGAAATGATATAACCTAATAGCTTACCTGACTTGACTCCAAACACACATTTCTTAGGATTAAGTCTCACTTTATACTTTTCCAGCCTCTGAAATATCTTGTCTAAAACCTGTAGATGTTTTTCCCTTGTCTTGGATTTTACAATAAGGTCATCGACATAATCCTCCATACAAGTGTGTACTAGATCATGAAAGATAGTAGTCATGGCACGTTGATAGGTTGCTCCTGCATTCTTGAGTCCGAAGGGCATGACATTCCAGCAATACGTTCCCCAAGGACAAGTGAAAGCTGTCTTAGGTTGGTCTTCAGTTGTAATTCTGATCTGGTTATATCCTAAGAATCCATCCATAAGGGACAACATCTCATAACCTGTTGTCATGTCAACTATCATTTCTATGTTAGGCAAAGGGAAATCATCTTTAGGAAAAGCTTTGTTGATATCTCTAAAATCAATGCAGATGCGGATGCCCCTAGTTGGTTTAGTGACTGGTACAAGATTGGAGATCCAATCGGCATAGTCGATAGATCTGATGAAACCAATGTCTAAGAGTTTCTTGAGTTTTGCCTTGACTAATAAAGCAATCTGTGGATGCATTTTTCTCAACTTCTATTTCATTGGTTTGGCACCTGGTTGTAAAGGAAAATGATGTAGAACAAGTTCAGGATCTAACCTCGGCATGTCGGCATATGACCAAGCAAAATTTATCTGTCTCTGTGCAAAGAAGTCGTGGAACTCTGGCTTCTCTTCTGTTGTCAATGACATTGCAAAATAAACCAACCGAGGATTCTCTTTTGTGCCTATGTTGACTTCTACTGATTCTTCAATGAGCATGGGTGGCTTTTCCTGTGCAATGGGGAGAATGTTCAAACCTCCATCCTTAGGTGCCTCAGAGAGGTTTTCACCTTCAAATGCGTCCTTTCTTTTTACTTTTTCATTGTCTAAAGGTGCCTTTCGGTTTTCACCTAGAGACTCATCCTTTTTATTTTGTTTATTCTTTTTCTCATTTTTGTGACTAGAGGGTTGAACAGATTCCCCAAAATATGCTTTGTTTTCCAAGTCAATGGTAAATCCAACCTTATGATCCCCGTTAGGTATGCCTTCTTGTAATCCCAGGAACTTAGCAATTGCTTCATCGTTCTCAAAAGTGTCTAAGACAAGCGTGTCTTGTTGATCCCAATCAATGAGTTGGGGATAGACTAAGGGCATGTCATCGTCGGAGTTATCAAAGTCTAATGGGGTCAAGGTAAAGATTGAATTATTCATGTGATTGAAAAAATCTTGTACCAGGTATGTTTTGCTCTTAGGTTTGAGTCTAGGTGGATGAATAGGTGGGCCTAATGCCAAGGTTTGATGATCGGAAACAAGTGGTTCAGGTTGCCAAGAGGTAGGATCAAGTGATTCCCAATAGTAGTGTTTAAACCATTCCTCTTTTGTCATTTTCTTTGGTGGACAGGAATTTAAGGGATTGGGTGAGGAACTTAACATCAAGTCAAGTTCTCCAAATAACTTGTCAAGGTCCATGGAAGAAGTAGAGGATAGGGAATCCCACTCATAATCATTAGAGTCGGGGGAGTTACAATGATATTGGTCCACTGGTTCGTGAGATGTCTTAATATCTTCTAAAGCACGTACTTCCTCAAGTAAGGGTAATGGGGTACTAGGAACGCCAATCTGAATCGCTTGAAACCCTAGCCCTACTCCTTTTGGCCACTGAGAAACAAATATTGGTTCAATTCTGCCATCTTAGTTTAAGCCTAAACCACTATGTCCATCATATCCTTTGCTTTGCATAATTTTGAAACCCTTTCCATATAGATTTGTAGGAATATGAGCAAGTAAGAGTGGTTTCTCATCATCTTCCCTATACAGCCAGGAAGTGACATCTTCTGCATCTACAGCCTCTTTGCTTAATTCACCCCATTTAGTGAAATTTGTTGTGGGGGGAACATGTATAGTGATCATAGACTATCCCCTACCTATTGTAGGTAAACCATATGACTTAGGAGGAACCAAATGGCTAACACAATAAGAAGTCTTCATGTAATACTCTCCACAACCCTTGTCTTGGATCTCAACCCTAGGAGTGGTAGGAAGTGAGGGTGAAACAGATGTTCAAGTGAGTGTGGACGGATCAACATAAGAGGATGAATTGGATGATGAGGCCTCTTGGTTCACTGGCACTTGACGTTGGGGGATCTCTTTTAGATTGGTACAATATTGAAATGGATCAGGATCACCATCTATGGTTATTTTTGTGCCATTGTAAGGGAATTTAAGACACTGATGATACGTGGAAGGGACCGCCTTCATGGCATGAATCCATGGTCTACCGAGCAGAAGGTTATAAGGAAGGGTGAGATCCAAGACCTGGAACTTTGTCTCGATCATCGTAGGACCAATTTTGATAGGAAGTGTTACCACCCCCTTTGATTTTTGTTCCTCATCATCATAATCTTTTATGACAATACTTTTGGTCATGTCTATGCATGCTTCTGAGATACCTAATGCCTTAATTAGTTTTAAAGTGCATAGATTTAACCCTGCTCCTCCATCTACCAAAACTCGTCTAACCTTGGTGTCATCAACAAGGACTTCCAGATGTAAAGGATCATTATGGTGGATCTTTTCAGTTGCATAGTCTTGTTCAAAAAATGTGGCATGATGATTATTGGTCAAGTAGCCTACCATTTCTTGGAAACGATT
Organism: Sequoia sempervirens; assembly: GCA_007258455.2. Lineage (NCBI taxonomy): Eukaryota > Viridiplantae > Streptophyta > Pinopsida > Cupressales > Cupressaceae > Sequoia > Sequoia sempervirens. The sequence goes on from VDFB02173544.1 coordinate 35,524, forward strand.
GACATCAAGATCATTAGGGACCGTGGTGTTCTGTAAAGCATTATCGAGGATAGATCGATGCTCAAGGGAAATACACAGCAATTCCAAGATTGAAATTTGGGCTGGGGTCTTCCCCAACTGGTCAAGTAGGTTATATTGGAAGATTGTGGTGTTTGCTGCGATTGAGGGCCCTGGATAGTGAACTTAGTATGATGAGTATTGACCGCACACTCAGGATTAGTATTGATAGTAATGGTATTGATATTCTCATCAGCGGCGTGAAGGCAATGAATGATTTTTCCACTATCATAATCATGTTTGATACTCGCATAGTTGGTTGACATATTGGTCTTAGTACTCGAACTGGGGGCAGTTCCTTTCCCATGGTCATGTAGTGGGTCAGAAAAGACTTGATGATCAGTGTTCAATGACTTTTGTTTTTTCCCACTAACTTCAATAATTCTCCTTTCGACAAGATCATGTATGATATTCTTCAGTTGTCGACAGTTTTGTAAGTTATGCCCCTTAGTCCTGTGATAATCACAAAAGGCATTGTCATCCCACCAAGCTGGTTTAAATTGTCC
>VDFB02173545.1:0-15212 GCA_007258455.2 Sequoia sempervirens
TCTCAATAAATTTACTTTCGACTCAATAAAATAAAGGTTAGCTTTCTTTGTGAGTGACCTCAATAAATTTACATTCAAGTTAAGTAGTTTTGTCTAAGATTAAAGAAATTAATATGCTATGAAAGTGTTCTAATTATAAATAGATGTTATTTATTTAACTAAGATAAAACACTTATAGAAAATACACTGATATCAATTACTAGAAAATGATTAACAAAAAATAGAAGAAAAGTGTTTAATTTAGAAATAATTATAAAGGAATATATGACTAAAATAGGGAGCTTGCTGAACTAGACACTAGTGTTTAGCGTAGATGTTTTATTGATGTCTCGTATTCCCATAGGGCTTAAAAAATAGTGTGAATACGCTTCAAAAAAAATGCATGAATCCAAAAAAATGAAATAAAAGAAACACTAGTAGATCATTTTTGATGAGGAAGATATAATAACAAAATATTAACTATTACATTCCAAATAAATTGCTAAAACGATAAGGAAAATAGAGGGCATAAGATATTACTATATCTATAGTAGATTGGGAATCTTCATTCTCAAAGAGGCCTTCAGCTTAAGAAACAACCAAAAAATATTTTTGTAGCTATTTGGTGGTTTTTTTCAAGTCAATTCCTTGATTTAATATTTCTACCTCCAAAAAAGCTATTTTTCATAATAATATTTGAAATAAAAAATATAATGTAAATAAAATGGTTGTACTATAATAGAATAAATTTTTTAATGAAAATAAGCTAGAATATGATCCCACAATGGAAAGAGGATACTTTAACACTAGCAGTGAGAAAATAAGAATTTCAAAGAAAATATACAAGGACGATATCACCTCATAGAAATTGTCTTAGAGCCAAATAAGACTTTACTATTTGTTGTAATGCTTCTACAACACCTCTATGAATCTAGAGAGAATAGGAAAAATCTTCACATTAATGGAGAAAGTTGGAAACAATAGAAAAATTCAAGAACTTTCATAATATATACTAGAAAAGAGAGTTGGAGAGCAAAGTACAAGAAAATTCGCAAAGGATTGGTAGAATTACTAAATAAGGTTTTAAATTCTATCAAAGAGGAGAATAAAGGGGTGGGTGGCTATTTTGTATCTCTTCAAAATGGTTACCTATTGAATATCAAAGAGATGATATATTTTGAAATGCCTAGAAATGACCAAAAAAAAAAATTATCACAAGACACTAGTAATTTGGATGGACATCCACATGAAGTGCTAGTGTCTACATAATTTGAGATAAATGAAAGTCCAACACTAGAAACAACATAAAGGCACATAGAACACTTTAAAGGAAAAATATCACTTAGAACAGTAAAATTTTGGCATTGGGAAACAAAAGGCTGGGACACTAAAGAAATCATAGAATACAATATAAATTTGTAAGGGTATATAAATTTTTATGTTGTAATTTGGTATAAAAGAAAAAAATATTTAGAAAATAACATGTACAATTTTTTGAATTATTATAGAATATAGTAATTTGTATGTACTCACTTTCCTCAAGGTACATGAATTGAAGCTTATCTTTGTTGGTTTAAAATTGGAGATAAGGTCTCTAAGAAATTATTTTGATATCTATAGGATCATCACACATCCCAAGCCACTACAAAAAGCAAGGGTGGTTAGTAAACTTTAACAAAGCTTCTAGACCTCAAAGATTTATGTTTAGCACTATGTGCAAGTCTTTATTGTCAAAGAAAATAATACTAGAATATCTCTAAAATAATTTCAGAAGGTGATTCTTTGTCAAGTTTCTAACATTAAATATATTATTTGTGACCAACTACACACAAATTAAGATTTATGTGAACTTTTGTTCACTATGTCAAGCAATAAAGCTCTTGGTTTGGATGGATTCCCTTATGATTTTTATAAGCTCATTTGGATATTGTGGGTGTGGATATTCATGACGTATATTTGGGAGTAGTCCATTGTAACTACTTAGGGATATTAATTAATAAATTTAATTTATAATTTATGCCTAAAGATGACAACTTGGGGGATATTTGAAATTGGTACCCCATTAGCTCTCTAAACGTGGACTCTAAAAAATATTGCCAAATTTTATGCCCTTAATAGCCTTCTTCCTTAGTTTCCCATGAGTAAATTGGTTTCATTAAGTAGTGGTATATCCTCAAAAACATTATTGCTATATGAGATGGAATGGAATGGACTTGACACTTCCAAAATCCTACAATGTTTCTCAAAAAATATTTTTCTAAGGCTTCTAACTATATTGAATGACATTTCATTCTTTCCATACTTGAAGTGTTGGGTTTTTGGTAATTTTTTGTATTAAGTAAATTTTTTTTTTGCATATTCCTATACTTTCATCATCCTTAATGGCTATCGACTCAACTATTATTTTCACTTCTAGTTTATCCACTAGGGTTTCCCTTCACCCCTTGATTTTATGTGATTGGTGTTAAAGGCTTTGACTATCTTTTGACCCATATGATCTCCAAGAAGATAGTCAATAGAAGTGCCCTATCTTTAATTCATCTAACTAGATTTTTCATGGCCACTTTGTAGATACTTGTTTTCTTAATTTAACTGAAGAAGATGATAATATCAAAAATTCCCTTCACTGCCTTGGTGTTTTCTACAAGGATTTAGGTTTGAGTGTTCAATGGTAGAAGACACAATGATGCATGCAATATTTCCTTCCTAATCTTAGTTGGTTAATAATTTCAACAAGAAATGGATAGATAATAGGGAATTCTATAGATTTATTTGCATCCCCTTCTCCTTTTCATGCCTCTTCTATTGAATTGTGATAAGTTGCTATATGTAGTTTCCAAAAAGATGGCTTATTGCATTACAAATTTTCTATCTATAACTAGTAAATTTTAGGTGTACTCTAAAATTTTGGCTAATAATTATGTTTATTACCCTTCTTGTTGGATTCCTTCTAAGTCTTCCTATTTTAAAATTGAAAATATTATTAGGGAATTTATCTAGGCTTCTTTTGATGGTAAGAAAGCCTTTCACTATATGAATTAATAATATTGCTATCTTCCTCATGATTCTATGGGTTAAGTATTACTCTCAATACATTGTCAAGGTCTATAACTTTATATTAAATCAATTATAAGGGCCCTAGAAGGTGAGGATTCCTATAAAGTCTTCATTTGACATTATATTTCATTTAGACTACTTTATGGGAATCTAGTTTGAAAGACCTTGGGATTCATAATCTCATTAATAAGAAGGAATCCATTCAAATATAGGAAATATTTGTTAAATTAAAATAATTTAGAAGGCCTATGAATCCACCGAGCCCTATATTTTTTGGCCTTTAAATTATTTCTATAATGGTATTTCTTAAATTAAATAGTCTACTTGGTGGTCTCTAGTTCTTCCTTTTCAATAGCAACCACTGACTAAATCCCCTTTGATTTGAGCTTTGCATTTTTTTACAATAGAGGAATCAAAATGTTGAAAAATATTTTCAAAAAAGTAACTACCTAGAATTTCTTAACTTATCCTAAGGATAAGTTTAGATTTATTTTATCAATCTAGGACCATGAGACATACCAAATAGTTATTGATGTCATCCCTTCCACATGGTTCATAGAATTGGCGTTAGTATTGTTGAAAGATTACAATTAATATACTCACATAATAATTTTCAATTACAAACCTTGGGAAGGGTATTTATGTCTTACAAGTCTCATCTTATCATGGTGGAATAGTTAAATATCCATTCTAACTTATTGTCATATCTAGGCACTTGGCACCATAGATTCTAGGCTATTTGGTTGGCTATTCTTGAAATCAAACTTGCTCATTTTTCTTGGTGCATTATTTACCAAGGCCTTGCATTTGGATCTTTCTTGTGTAATCTTATATTGCTTAATAACTATTATCTATTTTGTGGGAAATTTAATACTCTCAAGCACTATTTCTAGTTCTATACTATATCAAGAAAGCCAAGCTTGGATTCACTACTTCATCAATCCATTCAAGCCTAACCCATTTTCACATGGTATTTTTTTTTTTTTAGAGATTGGGCTTATGTCACTTTTCAATTTAGCAAAATTTTGCATGCTTTTAGGGTGAATATTATTTTTAAGATTTGGAAAGATATAAATTCTACTATTTTTATTGGTTGTGTAGTTCAAATTTATTTTTCACTTTATATTAAAGCTATGATTCAAGCTCCAATCCATTTTTATAAATTTAGGTGCAAGTGCATAAAGTTACACTCAAAACTTATCATTTGTAGGTACATTTAGAACACTAGGGTTATGCCCCTTGTTTGGTTGCTAGAGTGATATCTAATTTCTCCTCCCACTAGGTTCATTCTCCTCTACATGGGTATAAAGATGGATGTAAAGTTAGTTTTCTAGAAGAGATCATGACTTATAGTCACATGGTTCTCTAGTGGCTTTTAGATGAGTTAAGATAGTATTTCATATTATGGCCTTGCCCTTCTCACTTACCATTGAGCTCTTCATATGGCTATGGTACTTTTATTTGGTTGGATTCTTACAAGTTTTCTCCCTTCAGCTCTTTGATTTCATCCTGATGATGGATCATGGAGTGTGATCCGAAATGATGCAAAAAAAATTTACACAATCAAATCTAGAAATTTGTTGTTAATCATTATGGATTGTGGAAACTTGATATCTCTAATTGGATCAAGTAGTTTTTTCTATTGGTGTTCAACAACCTACAAATGAAGATAAATAAGAGGAGAGTGTTCTTACTATTTGAAATCCAATTTCTAATGGTTTCATCCCTACCAATGTATGGGGTAAATTAGATGGAAGTGATCCCCCTTGATGATGTAAGTTGCCACCTAGTGCATAGTTCAGATAGGTTGCAGTCAAGTTTTGATCCCTTTTTTAGTTCTTGTTATTTGGCCTTAGCCTTGTTAGAATTTTTTTTAATCTTTTTGTTTGGGCCTAGCCTTGCATAGACATTATCCTATCTTATTGAGGGTGTTCCTTCTACCACCTACTTCTTTTTTGTGAAATATTGTAATATCTTATTTTTAGTATTAAAAAGTAATAAAGCCACTATTCATCAAAAAAACATAGCCATTATTATGTATGTCAATATATACATATATAATGTAGCTGCATATAAAGATTTTATAGTGGATTAAATAATACATGGTAAAATTTTCATGCACATACTGATTCCCATTTAGTTTTGTCTCTATTTTGAGAGAATGTTTTAAATGCAATAAGATATTGAAAAGTGGCGCAATATTGTTCCAAGTTGAAATCTTCCCTCTAAGTTGTTGCTAAGTTATTTAAACATATTCATATTTTTCCATTCATTTTTCCCATATCTAAATCCATTTTCACATTCATTCCAATACATTTACCATATTCAACTATTTATGATTTCCATGCATGTACTTATCTCAAAACATTCTCATGTCACCTATTCCTTTTGTGTCTAGAGTGGACTAGAAACACATGCTTGAGTTAAAATTTATAAAAGCATTTATTTGTAGAAATTTAGTTACACTATATGTAGCCTTCAAATATATAGTCTATTAACTAATTATTTTATAATAATTAAGGACAACATTGTTCTTATCCTTTCAAAAAGTTATTGCAAGCACCTCCAATCTCTCTTCTCATCTCTTGCCCAACACAAAGATTGCATTTAGAAGATGACGATTTAATGGACGAGAGACAAGAGAGATTATTTTGTCCAGATCTTGATGTAAAATGTGAAGGTCAGTTGGCTTTTCTGTGTGTAGATGAACATAAGAGAAGATAAATAACGAGATATGAAGACAACACCTGAGCACTACTTCCACAGAGCTTAGGCTAGCTATGTTATCAAAATCAGGATTAGGTCATGAAACTCATAAATAGTCTTACAACAAACAATCCAAGATTCCAAATAGACAGGAAAAGATATCACCAGATTTACAATAGAGTGGGAATCTTCATTCTAAAAGAGATCGTCAGCTTAATAAACAGCCAGAAATTATTTTTGTGGCTATTTGATGGTTAGCTTTTAAGTAAAATTTTGATTTGGTATGTCTATCGTCACAAAAAAAAATAAAAAAAATTGATAAGAATATTTGAAATGGAAAAATATAATGTAAAAAAAATGATTGTGATATAATAAAACAAAGCTTTCAATGCAAATAAGTTAGAATATGATCACACAATGCGAAGATACAAGCATGCAAAGAAATATACAAAGACAATATCACCTCATAGAAACTATGTTAGAGCCAAACGAGGTTTATACAACACCTCTATGAATTTAGAGAGAATAATAACAATCTTCACATTCATGGAGAAAGTTGGAAACAATAGAGAGGTTCAATAACTTTCCTAGTATATAGGTATATGTGCATATATACGCAGGTCGACTTACTCAGCCTAGACTAGGTAAGTTGGATCATTAGAGGAGAGTATTGGATGATGTAGAGGTTGTTACATGGTGGCCTTATCTAGATTGCAAGCATTGGGATGATGATGATGCACAGTTTCCATACCTCTGTCAGTCAATGATGCTAATTGGTCAGACTCATTGGGTGTTATAGATATTTTTGTTTACACGAGTGCTCAGATAGTATGGTATTGTTCAGGGTATACCCCAGGGTGTTTCCCATTATGCTCGGTACCAGTTAGATTCTACAAAGTGGGGACCAAGTCTTTCATATGATGCCATTGTTCAAAAGTATCAGGCTCTACAACCTCTAGTTTGCGATATCCATCCTGATACTGTCGAGCCACAGTTATAGCTGATTATGCAGAGTATCTGATTCTACATCTTTTTCCACAGTTTACCATTCCTGATGAGCCAGTACCACTACCTATTGAGGAGGAGGTTGTTGTTGCACACGGTTGCCGATGGAGGAGAGAGGAGGTTGGTGAGGAGGAGGTGGAGGATGTTGAGAGAAGTGGTGATGAGGAGAGCAATAATGAGATGAGAGTAGTGGAGATGAGGAGGCATATGATAGTGGAGATGATGGAGGAGGTGGTGGTAGAGATGATGCAGGAGGTGCAGGTGGATCAGGTGCGGGCTTGGATGTTCAAGATTATATGGTGCCTTGTAAGAGGTGATCACTGATAGCTCCTACAAAGTATGATGTGCGGATTGGTGTACCCTCCTAGCAGCAGTAGACTTAGATTGCCAGTTTACAAGTGCAAGTGTAGACCTTACTTGGTTAGCTAGTTTAGGCTCATGGTCTCTTATTGTAGACATAGATGTAGATCCAGACATAGGCCCAGTCCCATGCACAGGCTCTAGCTCAGGTACAGGGATAGTTGTCAGCCACTCAGGCACATATTGCCTCATTGACAATTGAGAGAGATGTAGCTAGACAGGTTGCAAAGCAAGCACATATTACAGCTGAGAGATTACAAAGATTGGCTGATGGTACATTTGTGGCCAATTATGTGAGAGAGGTTCTCCATGTGGGTAGAGAGGCAGGTTATTATAGAGGAAAATACCATGATGTTGTCTCCTCAGAGCAGAGAGTTAGTTATGCCCAGTCTCGATCAGTCAGGAGCCAGTCCATGACTATTAGTGCTGGTGTGACACAGCCTCCATGGAGAGACCCGAGAGATCCTAGTACATTTGATGGGAGAGGTACTGGCCTAGAGATTCCTGCACTATCTGGAGCTAGCACCACATAGCTCCATGATGTTATTTTATGATATATATGAGATATGATGTATACTTCGATGTTTTGATTCACAGCCATTTTTGATGTTGTATCTCTTTTCATTTCAAACATCAGTGTATATGTGACATTATGATTTTGAGATCTATATGATATGTGGCAAATTGATCAATCTATGTGCTCTATATGATTTTATGATGGATGCATTTAATTTCTCATTCTATATGGTATGTGATGATCTATATGATATTGTTATGGATGCATTTGATGATCATGATGATATGCAATGATTTTATGATGTTATTGATTTATGATGTTTTCCTATGATTATGTGAATAATAATGATGTATGGATGCATGGTGATAGTTGTATGATAATGAGTATATGTAAATGATATGAAAATGCATCTATATGTATGATTTTGGATATGATGTTTCTATGATATATGACATAATGATATAAATGAGATATTCAATGCACTTTTATTTTTTGATATTTCAATGTAATTATATGATGCAATGAATGTATGAATGAATGATCAATATAATGGTACTTCGAATACATGTATGATATATGATATGACAAATGGATGAATGAAAATGCAAAATCATAGAGATTTTTTTTTATAGTTTTCTTATACAATTTTTATGATGTGATGCACAAATGAAGAAATGACATGATTAATGCAAATTATATGATCAAATGTTTGAATGATGAAATGATATAATAATGTTTCTAATGTATGCAATGGAATTGATTATGCAGCTATATGATAATGATGATGTTTTGTTAATTTCAAATATACTCAATCCATTTATGAGAAAAGATAACATAATTTTTGAATCCTTTTCCAACTTTTGTAACAAATACTTTGTAGATGTAAAACTAACATGAATGCAATCTAATTTGCCATGCAAATCTATATGCAAGTATCGGCATCTTAACAGTCCATTTATTGTGCTTTTTTATCATCATGGAGATTTTTAAAATGTTTAAAGTGAGTACAAGCATCAATGGTATAATTTAGACCATGATGACCTGAGTACTACTTTCATGATTTTTTATATTGCAAGTTAACACAAGCATCTAGGTATAATTAAACCAAGATGACCTGAGCATTTCTTGTATCTGAAAAGAATCTATAATGCCCATGACAACCCCAAAGGATACAATACATCTAACATTTATGGCACCAATTTTTTTTTAAAAAGTACTAACATACATCATAATAATCATATATCACATGAAATGAAAACTAAACATGAACTACATATAACAAATCCCTCGGGTTTACTTGACTGCATTACTTTTCACAACAACATTATTACATCACATGAAAGGTAGTATACACCAGTAATCATAAGATAACATGAGCATGGTTAACACATTAATCAAGAGTTACAATATTACAATGCGTTTCCCAACATGAATGGGGAAGATACAATAAAATGGAATGTTACATTTGAAATGAAGGAGTACAAAGCTGCAATACTGGATTCAACTCTGGATCAACTCAGGAGTCACTGCAAGGTACAATTTTGCACTTCTCAATTGACAACGATTGGGGACCCAATGGGGTGCATAGCATGTTCCACCCAACCACGTGGACCCGAAGGCCCACCCCCGTACTAAGAGATGACAAGAAGGATCCCCAACAATAACCATCATACAAAACAAGGATACAAGACTTGACAACAAGATCCACAATAACATAAGGCAATCTCAGCACAAGATATAACCAACACAAGATGTGCCCAACATAAGGAATAACCAATAAACATCAACATACAAATGCCAACATGTGCTTCAGAGGCCCAAGAATAACATAGAGAGAAACAAAGCATACATAGTTGTTAAAGGAAGAGTTTCATCCAATGTTGCATGGGTTACCCTAGTGAATCTTCCTAGGTCTGGCCCCAAAAGCCACTCCCCTTATAACAACATATCTCAGAAAACACAAAAAGGAAAGCCAATTTGCACAAGAAACTTAATCCAATAAAATAACTACATCAGGTGAGGCATGTACCATCTCACACTAGAAAAAACTTCAAAGTAATGAAAACCACATCAAGTGTAAGGCTCAAAGCCACATAAAAACAATCCAAGTGCAATATCAATCTTCATCCAAGTAACAGATTCATAAAATCACCCACTATCAGGTGAATCAACATAAAACTCAAATAAATATTTCAAACTCGATATGGGTTATGGGCCCACTCAAATAGAAATGTTTGTTGATTGACAAAATATTGTAACAAAACAAAGTAAGCAAAACACATGGCAATGACATAGTTTATGCAAAGGTTTAAGCGTATATTTATATATTTTAAAACGCATCTATGGCAAACTACGCAAGAGGCACATATAACAACAGTCAAAACTAATACATAATAATACAAGAAGCAGTGATGGAGATTAGTCATCCTTCCTCAACCTAATTATTAACTGAGAGCAGATCCAAGAATACGCATTCTACAGGCAGTTTGACAAATATGCAAGGCCAATACAAGGTTAAGTCTACTAGTTGGGATGCTACAGGGCGGATTAAGATTACATTAAATTGCCATGCACGAGCTGATTACCAGTGCACTAAGGCGCATACAAACTAACTATTATATCCATCAGATAACTATTATGACTTGATTCGATGAAAATTTAAGTCGACTAACTCATACTAAACAAGGGTTAAGAAGATAGTCAGGGCACAGGGTGGTGGCCAGTAAGCGAAGCATTAACTCAGACAAATTCCTATATATAATTCACTGGTAGATTACCTAAGAGTCTCCATCCTCAAATTTCGATATGGTTAACTCATAGAGTAAGGTATAAAAGAACGTATTACCAGGCGCATAAAATAGAATATAAATTCACTAATAAATTCTTAACAAGTGGATGGATAGACTTAGAATTAAGCATATATATTTATATATGTAAGCAATTGTTAATAAACTCGGGCATGGTGTTTCCTAAATTATTCAACAAGGATAAAAATGCCTTATGTGGCGGATGAGCTACAGAAAATTGTGGTTATCTTATATGACTACAGTTATGTACATAATGTATTCCATTAATCACTCTGGCTGATTTCAATACAATCTCACTGTCGACTCTCAGACGCTTTTACATTGGTTAATTTTTAATGAATACTTCATCACCAATTTTGCTATGACTTATCTTCCAGTGTAGGGATTAAAGTGCAAAATTCTCTAGCACAAGGAATACCACCGATTACTATAACAGAGACATGTTTCCAAATATATAAACTGGAGTTTTCTCTCACTCTAAACACATCCCAATAGCTCTTTCTAAGACTCACCTGCTAAGTTTGGCCAACGTAATTTATAGAAATTGTCCTCTCAAGAAATACATTTGCCATCACTTTGACTGAGACCACATCCTATTGTTCGACGCCACAAAGGGGTGACATAATGGTTGAAGGTTCCAATATTAAGGAGTTGAATAGAGCACGCCTCAGCTGTGACAGGTTGCCAACGATTCAGGGAGCTTATTTAAACATCCGCACCCTTCTAAGTTGAAGTGTTGCAGCTGTGACAGGTTGCCAATGAAATCAAGGAGATTAATTAAACCATGACAATATTTTAGTTTCAAATGTTGCAGCAGTAAAAGAATCAAGGAGGTTACTTAAATCTTAAACTTCCTATTATGTTCAAGTGTTGCGGTTGAGGCAGAATGACACTAACATCAGAGAGATTATTAAACCTCCACAACATTCTATTTTCAAGTACAACAGGTTGCATATTCACTATGCATTGGGAAAACTTAATACCATCAAAAGGAATAGCCATGCAAAACTCGGCGGCGCCATAGAACAAAGGAAGATTCAGAGCACAAAAGAAAGATACATTTATCTAAAGGTATACTATTAAAGTTTGCTAATATTGACAATTTAAATACCAAGAAGGTTAAACTAAAAGAAAACTACAGCTGGGAAAGGACTAATTGATTGGGGAAAAGAGAACTCTCCATAGATCATTTAACATGATGCGAATGGAATTATATTTTATTCCTAACAAGTCACCGTTAGAGTGGGAAGAGATACCCCAAATCACCCCTTTCTAATTAAGATTTCATCAAAATTCGCATGTTATACAAAGATTCCAAATTCTTCAGTGAGTTAGGCATTAAAATTGCAAGAATAATTATTCAATCTGAAGTTTACAATTGATTTAGGAAGGAATAGGGCACGGAGAAAACATGGCGGAAACCATTTTCAAGGGATAGATACTACCCCCCTACATTCAAACATCCATAAGCAGAAGTTTCTATCAAAGACTGAACGTCTATGTTGATACACCGAATGGCTGGTGAATGCTTATGCGCATTGACAAATATATAACACTGAATGTTTTAAGCTTTGAAGATCTCAGGTTTAGTGGAGAAAATATGGTTGAGTCTCAGGGTGGCTATTATAAATCTGAGAATCATAGACAAGTTTCTTAATGAAAGGCCAGCTAATACATCAATGTAATTCGCATGCCAAGCATGACCATCAAAGGAATGGAGAGATATGATACAAAGAGGGAAATTCCATTTACCACGATGCAAGCTAACCCCGTGGTTTAGAATACGGTGTACATTTATATATCAAATCCCTTCTCTCAGTTTCAAAACATCGACCTACAAGGAAGAGTTACCTATCAATAACTAAATTGATAACGAATTTCCTTCATAAGACCAATACTTCAAAGCAGATCACATAGCATGTTCTATCGAGTTTAGGCTTCTAACAGCGTGGCACATCAAGGAAAATATGGATCGAATGACTTGTCACAAAGGGTAGCCAAATGTTGCGCAGGAGAAGGTCTAGGGAAGACTTATGAGAAAAATAAATAAAAACCCTCAAAAGCATAGGAATCATAAAATTTTGACTACATTCGTACAATATAAATAGTATACACAATATACTGGAGGTGGCTAAGTGTACCTTGATCACTCAGAAGAATTTCCCTTCAAACTCCCACATTCCATATCTGATAATGAATTCTTCAGCACCACCAGTTAAGGAAATCTTTCTATTCCAGTGTCTGATTAGAAATCCATATCAGGATATACAAATGCTTGCCGATCCATTTGGGCCAAAGACGTCTAGACATAGGAATCACTAGATTTCCCAGCGATCTAGCATATCGTCTTGCAGAAAAATGAGAGATTTTCTTTTTTTGAGCATCTGATAACACTCGGATTTTTTTTTTTAATCCTCCCTCCCTCAAAAGTGGTATTTCCTTAGGCATGCAAAACACCCTCTTGAGTGGCCATTACTGTTGTCCTTCAAATTAGAAACGCATTCAAAAGAAATAGAATACTTTTTTTTTCAAAGAATCTTTTTTTTTTAAACATGCAGTCACAATATTTTCTCATGATAAGAGCTCCACCACTTCCCACGTTTCTCTCCATTAAAAGTGTAACCGCTTCATTGACTTTATCCACCCGCAATTGTCTACATCGTGTTGGCTTATAACACTTATTTTTATTAATTTCATAACTCAATGCAAAATAGCAATTTAAATTATAATTATTTTACCACTTATTATTTATTGTTTTTTTTTTTATTTAATACGTTTCAAGCAAGCAACTTTATAAAGCCCCTTAAATTTAGACACTCCAAAACACAATTAATCAAACAACATACCAATCAATACTCAACTTCACAGCGGGTCGGTAAGCAACTCAAGGACAACACAAATGGAGGGTCATTACATCCTCCCCCCCTTGGCTTCGACTTACTCCTGGAAGTCGCAAGGCTAAAGAAAATGCACACCATTGAAAACAACATCAACTCCAACAATAGCATTACGACATCATCAAATAATGGAAGACACCCAAAAACAACAACTTTCAAAACATAAAAACCATACCGACTGGGTTACAAGTTGAAGGTACTCATCCTTGTCAAGGATGATGGCAAGGTTGGGGAAACTTTCTTGTCAACTCTATTTTTCCACATTATTCCCATTGGGTTTCATGAGGCTCGCCCAGTCCTGCCAAAGCAGGTGGAATCGAGGCTTACTACCTGCAATCCTGCATAAAAGCAAACATTGTGTACACCATATATATATCAAATCAACCTAGTGTAGAGGGAATTGTCGTGTCGTATGCCTCTCATGAATGAGTGATACGACATCATCCTTCTAACACTCTACAATTAGTGATACATCATAAACAATCATCAATAACAATTACTAATCAGATGCAACCATAGTATTAAATCCACATGTTAAACATAACCAATTAATTACCTTCATCATCAAGATTCGAAGCCGACTACCTGAAAATCATAAACTAAGATGGAAACATAACACATTAGCACCAGTTATTCATGCTAATTCATTGCCAAGATACACATTTCTGGTTAAACTTCATCATTTAAACATCATGTACTACATTCTATTCATTACTCAATGCAAAATCTCACAATATATGTGTCACAAGATCATAATTTATGGCCTTTTCAGAAACATAAACATAATTATCACTTCAAAACACTAATAATTTCATATTTAACACACATACACCGCATACACACTCAAATTCACTTCACTCCAAAGACACCACAAAACAACTCAAGGGTAACACAAGAGTTCCAAAATGCATTTCCAGTAGGAAGGATATCGGTGCATTACACACTACACCGAGGGTCCTATCCTTTCCACCGGATTTCTGCACCATACAACCTACATCACCCAGAGACAAACTAGGGCAACCAAGTACAGACTACACAAACAGACTGACACGCCCTTACGAGTACAATCAGCTAGGTCAACAGAATGGGCTCATAGTGCCCCAGTGTGTGAACTTATGCTCTGATACCAAGCTGTAATGCCCCGCCAAGCAACCCCAAAGGATACAATACATTTAACATTTACGGCACCAATTATTTTTTAAAGTACTAACATACATCATAATAATCATATATCACATGATATGAAACTAAACATGAACTACATATAACAAATCCCCCAGGTTTACAAGACTGCATTACTTTTCACAATAACATCATTTCATCACATGGATGGTAAGTATACACCAGTAACCATAAAATAACATGAACATGATCAACACATCAATCAAGGGTTACAATATTACAATTCTGCTTCCCAACATGAATGGGGAAGATACAATAAAATAGAATGATACATTTGAAATGAAGGAGTACAAAGCTGCATTACTGGATTCAACTCTAGTTCAACTCAAGAGTCACTGCAAGGTACAATTTCGCACTTCTCGATCAACAATTGGGGACCCAATGGGGTGCATAGCATGTTCCACCCAACCACATGGACTCGAAGGTCCACCCCCCGTGCCAACAGATGACAAGAAGGATCCCCAACAATAACCATCATACAGAACAAGGATACAAGAATTCACAACAAGATCCACAATAAAATAAGACAATCTCCAGCACAAGATATAACCAACAACAGATGTGCCCATCATAAGAAATAACCAATAAAGCATCAACATACAAATGCCAACATGTGCTTCCAGAGGCCCATGAATAACATATAGGGAAACAAAACATGCATGGTTGTTAAAGGAAGAGTGTCATCGCAATGTTGCATGGGTT
>VDFB02173546.1:0-20532 GCA_007258455.2 Sequoia sempervirens
TTGGGATAATGAAAGAACTATTATTGTAGTATATCATTTATAGAATAGAACAAGATAATTATTATATATCTATTTAGGGTTTATGGAAATGATATAATGTTGTCATTTTTTCTATATTTTGTATAGAACCTTAGAGATTGATTTAAGTCATGGACTTTGTTAACAACTCATTAAAAATATTTGGAATTAATTCAATTTTTTGGTGGCCCCTAGAGTCCCATTCTAGGTTACTAAATAAATAATAAAAATTTATTTAAATCACTTCATGTATTCATAAAATCAAAGACTATGGTTTGTCTTTGTTGATTCAAGACTATGTATATCCTAGGGTTTAATTCCAATTCTAATTTTTAGATTTAATATAAAAACAAAATTTCTACAATTCCTAATTACATTCAATTCATAAGCTATGTAAATTATAGATCTTTGGGGTTAGCTCACTCAGACTTGATTGCCGCTTTAGGTAGCCTAGGTCGTGGGTTCAACTCTTGATTTTCCCATGGTGTGTGGATGATAGTCCATTGCACATCGCTTGAGAGGTTATGGGAGGCCTCACCCTATAAAAGACTAAACTCTAGATCGCTGGGCTAAACTCTTGATTCCTCTCAATAATAAAAATAATAATAATAATAGTAAATTATATGGATCCTAATAATAATCTAACTTAAAAGAGAAAAACAATTTAACAGTCAAATTTGTGAAATTTGTTAAAGAAAAACAGCTCATCATTGTTTGAAATTTGATAAGAGTATGATGTAGATTTCATGAGTTGAATGTTTCTTGCTGCGAATGGATAACAGCTGAATATTTCTTCACAAAAAAGTAATTCTTTCTTCTTTCTTCTCTCCACTAAATACATGCTTTATCAGATCCTTCTTCTAGATGTTTACGTCTGCTTTTATCTCTTGCATGGTCAGTTTTATCTCTTGCATGCTCAACATCGTGGAATTGCTGTGGAAGCTTCAATGATTTATTAATTGATTTATCAAACTTGTCACGTCAGGTGTAAGCTCTAGAATGTTCTAATGTTC
The DNA here is from genome assembly GCA_007258455.2 of Sequoia sempervirens. Taxonomy (NCBI): domain Eukaryota; kingdom Viridiplantae; phylum Streptophyta; class Pinopsida; order Cupressales; family Cupressaceae; genus Sequoia; species Sequoia sempervirens. Next base: position 1,032 of record VDFB02173546.1, read on the forward strand.
ATTAAATTAAATTAGACAGTTACAACATATTGATTTATAATAATTATGTTGAGAGTATATATATATATATATATATTGATTGATTTATATATTTTGTTCAAAGAGTCCAATTTAAATAATTAAATTTTTGAGTTTTATTGTAAATATTTATGTTAGAATTCCTATATGATAGTATTTATGGTTGAGTTTAAAATGAGTTTGTTGATTAAGTTTATATGGAAGAAATATTTTATAAACCAAGTAATATAATAGTTTATAATAATCAAAATATAAATGTATAAATAATCTTAAAATTAAATTAAAGTTATTTATCATGTTCAAAAGTATTTAAGAATGATAATATGAAGTCTATTATTTTAAATAAATTGCATACAAAAGTAAAATAAATGTATTGTACATTAAACAGCTATAGGAAAATTCACCTCAACAATTCACCAGTGGAATATTCACCCCAACAATTCATCGCCATGACAAATTCATCGTGGATTGGTGGTGGTAAATTTTCCATGATTTGAATTTGTCATGGCAGTGAATTGTTGAAGTGAATTTTGGGCGGTGAATTTTCCGTGGTGAATTTGCCTAACCACATTAAACATAACAAATAATTCTAAATTAAAGCAATGTAAAGTGAACAATGCAAATAAAATAAAATAAAGAATTCTAAACTAAAATAAAATAAAGAATTCCAAACTAAAATAAAATAAATTAACTCTTAAGTAAATAAAATAATTTAGATTCATATTTATTTAAATAAAATAAATTAAACAATATCCACAACATCACCCTTATATTGGAGAGGTTGCTCCCCCTTTTCATGATAAAGAAGAGATGGTGTTTTGAAGAGAAGATTTCATATGAGTTTTTGGATCTTTTGATTCAATAGTAGCTTTTAAAATGAGAATTCAATTTGGAAGGATTCTTGCACCAGTTAAAGAAGGAAGAGGTTGTCAAATTTTCTTTGGAACATTTTTTTTTCAAACCATCTTGTTTCAGTTGATTTCTTTTGGCCCATGGATCATTAACCCCAAATTTTTTGTCTTCAATTCCTTTACTATTTGCTAATGTAATGCAGCTTTAATATTGTTAATTTTATGTTATTGGTTTTTGTTGTTTCACAAATTTTATCATTTTATTTTTTCTATTTTATAAAAGAAATTTAAAATTTTGAAAATCCCACTTTACTAATAATAACAAAAATAGACATATTAAAGTTTGTCTGGGTAGTGGAGTTGGCTTGGGCTGTGGGTTTGCTCCCCATAGATCTCAGGTTCAACCCCTCGCTCTTCATGCATTGAATGAGACTTATTCCCTAATAGACTCATTAAGAATAATTCAACTACACCAATAGACCAAGAATCTATTGATAATTTTTTTATTCAAGATTTTATTTAAATATTAAATAATTTAATAATGATAATCTTACATACAAATTAAATTAAATAATTTGACATTAAAATAATTAATAATAATATAATTTTACAATAAAATTAAGTGTTGAAAATTCATTCATGCATAATTCGATGATTAGGTCATGGCATTGTTGTTGTTGCCACCAAAGTTCAAATCTCCACTAGACCATTGTGATCATAGGTATTATGCCCTTACCAATCCAATCTGCTAGCAGGTTTGAACCTTAGTATTAAAGTTGTGGATGTTCATGCCCTTGTTTTCATGCACGGACTTGTGTCCCTCCTAGATTATTGAGCTTGTGGGTTTGGAGTATTCACATTAACACAATGTGTTCACGCGGAGATCAGACACCCCGTGTATGGTTCATGCCAGAGATCAAGCCCCCCATTTGGGTTTGGATTATTCACATTAGTGGAATGTTTTCATGCGGAGATCAGACACCCCTTTTGTGATTCATGCCGGAGATCAGAGCCCCCATTTGTGACCTCATCTGCCTCTAGACTAAAAATTTCCAAAAAAAAAGTGTTAAAAAAATTTATTAAAACAATTAATTTAATTATTAAGAAAAGCTAGTTTCTACACCTAAAAACAGAAAAGCTTGCCGGCGGCTTACAGTGAACGAATAAAAAACAAAAGTCCAAACACATAAGAACAAGAGAGCATCGGATCAGAGAAGAACCAGCAACAAAAAAAACCATTATTGACCTGAGTTTTCCATCGCCATGACTTTGTACGTGGTTACGCGCTATCTACGGTCAGCGAAGATAGATAAAATTTTGTAACCATGCAAGATGCAGTCTCTACCCAAGAAGCTTCGTTCATGACTTCATCTGTATATATTTAAATCTGTCGATCCCACAACCAGTCTGTACAACTTGAAAAGCTTGAAAACAATGGCAGACCTTGCAATTGCCTTGAAACTAATGGTTTCCTGCATAATCTTCATAACACCATTGTTAGCTTCTGCAGCTCTGGTGCAACAAAGATTTCTTGTGAGTGTTTTCTAAGATTCTTTAAATTATGGGCATTGTATTAAGAGAATTGCAGGTTGGCTTTGCTTGTTAGATCCTTCAAATATGTTATGGCAATTCTGTTAGCGCTAGTTTCTAATTCTAGTTGTTATTTCCATAATCAACGAACATGCAATGGACAGCGTTTTAAGCTAACCTAAGTAAACAATCTGATTCTTTTTCATGCAATATGTAACTAAAGCAAACTATTGTTAGGATTGCTTTCACCGCCATGCGATATGTAACTAAAGCAAACTGCTGTTAAGTTTGCTTTCCACCGCAATCTCTTTGCTGCGGTTCTTATATGTAGCTATTCTCAATGCATTGTAATCAGTTCGGTTAATAGAATCTTTATTTTCTGTTCTTGCTCTGTTTTCTTTTCTGTTATTTTTACTGCAATCTTTCCTTTCTTTTCTAGCCAGATCTATGCTATATTGCAGGGTTAGCTCGAATTTTACATGGTATCAGAGCCTAAGGGAGCTAGGAAGAAGGAGAATATACGTTCTTTGCAGTAACTGAAGATTAAAACTGTTGACAAGAATGGAATTTCCAGCCTCTGCACATCTGTCACCCTATAACTATTACGAATGGAAGCCAAAGATTCTGCTTCAACTCAGAAGTAGAGGCTTATTCCGAATAGTCATGGCAACAGAGGTTGAACCGAATGCTGCAATTGAAAAATCCAAATATTTCAATCGCATGGATGAGGCCTTCAGTCTCCTATGCTTATCCATGTCTCCAAAATTGTTGTTTCATGTTGAAGCATGCAAAACTCCAAATGAAGTTTGGACTACGCTGGAGACTCTTTTTGGGAAGCAAGATGAGATGCGGGGTCACATGAGATGCGGGGTCACATCCTTGAAAATGAGCTCAACTTACTATCTCCGAGTAAATTTGAAAATATTCAAGATTTATTCACAAAGTTCTATAGATCTGGTATCAAAACTACCGAACCCATCATATGAAGCTCCTCATGCACTCACAACTACCGAACCCATCATGCCATTGCATGCCTATGTGGCTCTAGCATCTGATCCTCAGACTTATGCAGAAGCTGCAGGGAATCCTCTTTAGGAAGTTGTCATGGAGGAGTACAACTCGCTCATAGCAAACCAAACTTGGGACCTAGTTCCACTTCCTTCTAATCGCAAGCTTGTCAGATGTAAGTGGGTCTATAGAACAAAGAAATCAGCAGATGGACATGTGAGTAGATACAAAGCACAGTTGGTTGCGAAAGGTTTTCAGCAAGTTCATGGCATTGATTATGATGAGATTTTTGCTCCAGTAGCAAAAATGGACTCCATTCGGATGACTCTTGCCATTGCAGTAGCAAGAAGGTGGGAGGTTCACCACATGGATGTGAAGAATGCTTTTCTTCACGGTGATCTCAAGGAAGAAATCTACATGGAGCAACCGCAAGGGTATGTACAGACTTCATCTTTAGTATGCAAACTCAAGAAGTCACTCTATGGCCTCAAGCAGGCACCTAGAGCTTGGTATGCTAAAATGGACTCTTATCTCCTGTCTCAAAACTTCATGCGATGTAAATCTGATCCAAATGTTTATATGATGAGAACATCTGACTCTCTGTTGATCATAGTGCTTTATGTAGATGATCTACTAATAACAGGTAGTTCAGCCACAACCATTGCTGAAATTAAGTCTGCTTTGCATGCTAGATTTTCTGACAGACATGGGTCTCCTACACTTTTACCTTGGACTTGAAATCAGCCAGAATGAATCAGGAATCAACGTTTCTCAATCCAAGTATGCTAGAGATCTTCTAGTTCGATTTCGCATGACTGATTGCAAGCCAGCAGCCACACCTTTCTTATCGGGGGTCAAGCTTGAGGATGGCAAAGATACACCATTGGTTGATTGCATACAGTTTCGTCAGCTTGTGGGGAGTCTTCTTTATCTTAGTCACTCTCGTCCAGATCTCTCATTATTCAACAGGTTGAATTTTGGATCTCATTGGCTACACTGATTCAGACTGGGCTGGTGATAACATTGATCGCAAGTCCACTTCTGTATATGTACTTAGTTTGGGATCAGGACCTATTTGTTGGTCAAGCAAAAAGCAATCTGCCATTGCTTTATCATCAACAGAAGCCGAATATAGAGGTGCAGTCAACATTACCATTCAAGCCATTTGGCTGCAAAACTTCCTAACTGAACTTGGTATCCTCTTCCATCGTCCGACTATCATTTGGTGTGACAATCAAAGTACATTGAAGCTTTGCAAAGATCCCATACAGCGACAGCCGACTAAACACATCGAGATCCACATGCACTTCATTCGTGAATTGATAAATGATGGAGTCATCGACTTGCAGTACTGTGCCACTTCAGAACAGATTGCTGACATCTTCACGAAGACATTCCCTGAGCAGAAGTTTCACATTCTGCGAGATCTTCTTGGGGTGACAAACACTGCAACACAGTAATTGCCATGCACATTTAGTGTATATTTTTTGAGGGGGGGTTTTTGTTCCCACAGGGTTTTCCCTCTTTCCTCTTTACTATCTCCTTAGTTACACTTAAAGGGGGTTGTTAGCGCTAGTTTCTAATTCTAGTTGTTATTTCCATAATCAACGAACATGCAATGGACAGCGTTTTAAGCTAACCTAAGTAAACAATCTGATTCTTTTTCATGCAATATGTAACTAAAGCAAACTATTGTTAGGATTGCTTTCACCGCCATGCGATATGTAACTAAAGCAAACTGCTGTTAAGTTTGCTTTCCACCGCAATCTCTTTGCTGCGGTTCTTATATGTAGCTATTCTCAATGCATTGTAATCAGTTCGGTTAATAGAATCTTTATTTTCTGTTCTTGCTGTGTTTTCTTTTCTGTTATTTTTATTGCAATCTTTCCTTTCTTTTCTAGCCAGATCTACGCTATATTGCAGGGTTAGCTCGAATTTTACAAATTCTTTTTAAGGTTTTTTCAAGGAGCTTTGTCAATGTCTTTGCAGATTGGAACACAAAATGTATGGAGACTCTGCACAGAACAGGAGATTGTGACTGTCAATGGGAAGTTTCCAAGGCCAACTATATATGTTCACGAAGGAGATAATCTTGTTGTTGAAGTGGTGAACAATGTGGCAGACAATATTACCCTACACTGGTATTAGAAATTTGTCTAGGAATTGTAATTGGATATAAGTGTTCTAGTAAACCAGGCACCATGTTAAAAGCTTGAATATAAGGACTCTTAATTACATTTAAGAGGCTACTGACCTTTTCTAGCTTCAAAATTTGAGGGTATACAGATTGAGATTCTAATCATAGAAGCTTGATTTTTACCAGCATAAAGAGTTGGTCTGTTAGTAATTAGTTTGTTTATTGTTTTTTTGAGTTTTATCAGTGTAAAGAGTTTGTATTTGTTTTTCAGTTTTATCAGTGTAAAGAGTTTGTACATCGTAATTAGTTTGCTGATTGTTTTTGATAAAGGTTGACTTTAATATATGTTGTAATTAGCTTACTGACTGTTCTTGAGTTTTATCAGCTTAAAAGTTGACATGTTGTAATTAGCTTGCTGACTTTGTAGGATAAAGGCTAGCTTTAACATATATTGTAATAAACTTGTTGATTGTTCTTGAGTTTTAGTGTAAAGCTTGATAGTTTTAATTAGTTTGGTGATTATTCTTGATAAATACTATCCTTAAGATATTTTATAATTAACTTGCTGACTGTTCTTTTTATCAACATAAAGGTCTTGACACGTTGTAATTAGCTTGCTGACTGTTTTTTGAGTTTTATTAGTGTAAACAATTGATGTGTTGTAATTAGTTTGCTTACTGTTCTTGATAAAGGCTAGCTTTAACATACGTTGTAATTATCTTGCTGAAAGTTCTTGAGTTTTATCAGCATAAAGAGTTGGCATGTTGTAATTAGCATGCTGGCTTTAAGGTTAGCTTTAATATATATATATTGTAATTAACTTGTTTCTTGAGCTTTATCAGTATAAAGCTTGATATGTTGTAATTAGTTTAGTGATTATTCTTGATAAATGCTAGTCTTAACATATTTTATAATTAGCTTGCTGGCTGCAAAGATTTGATACGTCATAAAATAAAGACTAAATTTAATACATATAATTAATTTTCTAACTATTCTCGAATTTTATCAACATAAATCTTGATATGCTATAATTAACTTGCTGATTTTTATGATAAAAAATAATTTTTAACATGAAAATCCTATATGTTAACCACAGTAGATGTTAACTATATATGTTCCTGTCTTATTTACTGATAAACATCTGCTTGCTTTGGTTTCCAAATCCACCATTGACTTGTTCTGCTCTATTTTTCCTTCTGCTATTTACTGTGACATGCCAAACATAGTATCTTATTATATTCATTGAATTTTCCAAAGCCAAGATAACATAGCTTACATTTCTTTTTCCTTATGATTGTAGATTTCCTAAGGATCAAGTAATTTAAACTTCTAGGGTCAACTTGCTACACTTCTAAATTTTATTATTTTTGGCTTTTAGGCATCGTAGTATACAACCTGTTGGTACAAATAGCATTGATTACTATCTTACATTACAATTTGTTGATAATAATGATTGAGTCATTTTAAATATAATAATATTTAAAGGTCTATTACAAATAGAATATATATTACTGAATTTGTTTAAATGTTTTTAAAATGTTTATAAATTACTGTTTTAAATTTTCTTTCATAGGATTTATAAACATGGATAATTTTTCTTAAGTTTAATTAATAGATATTTTAAATATTTTTATTTAATTTTAGAATTTTTTTGTTATTTATTATATTTATGAATAATTAAATTTAATATTTGTTTAAAAATTATTTTATTTATATTTATATATATATAGGTAAAAGTGGCAAGCCACTATAAATATATTAATATTAAATATAAGTTTTACAAAACCCTAGTTCAGGCAAGCATACCGGCGGGAAAGAACCTATGGTTTGGTTATAACTCGAGAAAGACCTTTCACTGACGCTTTCCGATTCAACCACTTTACAATACCTCACAAAATAACCCTTTTACATTTTACAAAACCATGACCTAGACTAGACCAAAATACAGATGTTGCACCCTTTCACTATCAAGGCCCCTTAAAACCCTTTACATAATAGGCCCCATTACATAGCCAAATACATCATTAAATACCCCGTAATATAGACAAACCATCCTATTTAATTCTGCAATAGTAGCCAATAACCCTTTACAAGTTTCACAATTATGACCCAATTACAAAATATTCCAAAATGATAGTTGCTTTATATGAAAACATGATTAAAATGAAGCCGACTTGTTTCCTGCTCTTCGAGGACCATTTACGGAGCTTTCTTCATTCACCACCTAATTCTTCTTATAATCATAATCATGCAATGGAACTATTTAATTTATGTCAGGAATGTAACGATAACAAAATTTCCCCTTCATAGCTTGTGGCCAAATTGATAATTACAAATCATGAATACATGTATGATTCCTCAAGAAGGATATTGCATGATACTTCCTCTTAAAATCATCTATCTTCTCCATAGAAAATGTAAATTTGTACTTGTTAAGAACTTGATAGCGATAAGAAGTATCATGCATTGTTGATAAAAGCATGCCTTGGAAAATTTATGCATATCTCTTTTTGAAATGAATTAAATGTCTTGGGAATAAACCTCCCACTAGACCATCACCCTTGGTGAAATCATATTGTTGCACACTCTGGAGTAAAGCATCATCTTCCAGATATCTAGACTAATAACAAACTTATTAGCTATATTCTTTAAAACATTGTAATTTTTAATTTTATTAAAAGTTATTTTGAATTATTGTAATTTTTTTTCTTTTTATTTCAAAAGTGTAATAAATATTATATACTTGTGTGTTACTTATTAATAATTTCATATTAATATATATTAAAAAATTTATATCTTTATCTTTAAAAATAAATATCAACAAAATTTTGTTATCTTGATTTTATCAACAAAATAATATTATAAATTCATCCTTCTCCATGTTCTGCATGTCAAGTTGTCTGTGGGTGATAGATTGAAATACTTTGTGGTGCAGCCTACTAGATGTCTTTTTTGCCAACATAGAGAAAGTTTGAAACATGTCTTTTGGGATTGTTCTTGGGCTAAAAGAAAATGGAATGTTATTTTCAAATACCTTCCTGATATTTTTGGGCATACTTTAAGATGGAAAGAAGCTATTTTGGGTTTTGGTTTACAAAATAATGTTGTGATTGATTCTATGAGGCAAACCATTTTGTACAACTTATGGAAAAGTAGACGTGTCTCAGTTTTTAAAACCATAATGTTCATCAGGAAGGAGAAATGCTAAACTTTTATTCTGATGTTATATTTCAAATTCTCTTTTTGTGTTCTCATATGCAGGGTGTTTCCAAGGAGAATGTGAAGATTGATGATCAACTAGACAAGATAAAGTTTAATTTGTTGCAGTTGCATGGAAATGATGTCATGTGTTCCAAACAGCTCCAATGTATGGTTAAGTTCAGATTATAGGGCTGGTCCTATGTGATGTGTGGGGTCTTTGTTGGCTACTGGTTTTTGTATTTCTCTTGCAACTTGTTGGTTGCATCTTCTTAATTATTATTATTTTTGCATTATATATATATATATATATATATATATATATATATCATTCTTTCTAATTGTCAATTGTCAATTGTCAAAGTCTTTTAAATACCCATAAAATTTGTCAAAAAATTTCCAAGTAAATTGATTTCATATCAATATATATTTTAAAACCTTGATGTCTTTATCTTTAAAAATAAATGTCAACATATTGTTATCTTGATTTTTTCAACCAAATAATATATAAATTCACCATTCCTTCTTATTGTCAATTGTCAAAGACATTTAAATACCCATAAATATTTGTCAAAAATTTCACAACTAAATTGATGTCATGAATAGAAGATATAAGATATAACAATGACAACATTTGTGTTAGTGTATTGCAATGCATGCTTCTATTTTAAAACTTCAAATGTGTGTGTGATCATTTTCTTTGAGATATTATTTATTTAAAAAAAATTGAAAATGATATTTATAATACTTTTTTATAAAAATTTTGATAGATAAATATTCTAACATATTTTTTGATACAGTAAGTAGCATTTACAGGGTGTTGTACCCTTTACATGGAGAACCACAAGGGCCAAAAAAGATCAAATCCAAAAAATATTAACAACTAAGCCAAAAAACACATACATAGCGGACCAACAACCGCCAAACACACTACGCAGCAACAATAGATTAACTGAAATTTTCCCAGTTCTGAGAAAGGAGATTAACAACATCATCCCCAACCCATTCAGGGCCATCTTCAGCAGTTTTCTTGTCCATTTTTTCCTTCATCACAATAGAGAGGGTGTTGGTAACATAGTGGACTAACTTGACACTAAAACGGGTCAAGCCACTTCAAACTTCTTGTCCATCTTTCCCATCCTTTCCTGCAGCACGGAGCTCCTCCCCTTTATCCACAGTCTTCTCAATATTAGCACGCTCCACATCCGGAGGGTCTGAGGACTGGGAAGTTGAGTTCTCCTTATGCACTTTGCTAAAATCTAAAATGGTGTAGGGCCCTCCAACATACTCCTCATCGCCATCCCTAGACTCCTCCTCATCCCTACAACCTTTGTTGTCAAACAAATCCTCATTCATTTCCATGTCATTAACTTGCACTTTCTTGTTATTTTTAGCCAGTCTACCAGACCTCCTAATGATGGGGTTTTCATCGCCAGTCTCCACCATAGCAGCAACAACAGTGTCCCCCTTGGAGTCCCTACCCACAGCATTCTTTCCTCTAGTGTCCATGGCTGGAGGCTACATCAAACCCTTCCCCTCATCCTTAACTTTTTTTTTAGAGGTAGGTTTGTTGAAAAACTTGGCAGGGGCCAACTTAAGCTCACAGAGACTAGCCACAGCACTAGACTGGGCAATCCCCGCACTCCCCTTAAACTTCTTGGCAGCTAGTTTAGGCTTATGAATTTCAGTGGTAACTGGAGGGTTTTTTTTGATGGGACGTTTGGAATTAGCTAGGGAGATATTAACCACAATAGGGGATTCAATTTCCTCAACACAGATAGCGAAAATAGGTTTGGGCGGGCATAACACAAGATGAAAGTGGTAGAGCCTCAAAATGAGCCCTTGGTGGAGCGTCAGGGGAGGAGTATCCTCCAGGTTTTGGTTAGTAGCCTCAATGCACTTCTCAACAGAGCTTTCTAAGTTCGTAAGTAAGAAAAAATAAAAGCTTAACAAAATTTTGTGTCGGAGGTGATTTAAAAGAGGGAAGTGATAGAAATAGTAGGTTTTGTATCTACCTTCAAGGGCCATGTACTTCATGAGGGTGAGGAAAACCTGGTCCCAAGGCTACGGGAGAGCTTCTCTTTTAAACCATGACTGATTATGAACCAATTTCTCATTAGCCACAAAGAAGGAATTCAAACTTTTGTTATCTTGGGCCTTTATATGCTTCGAGTACTTCTTACCAGTACACAACAACCCCATTGCTTGTGCAATCACCTCCTTGTTCACTTTGAAGGAAATACCACCCATGGTAACCCTTTTATCTTTTCATGAATTTGTAAACTACATAATAAAACTAGGGTCGTGACCCACCAAAATTTCCATCAGAGGTGCTAGCCCGCCTTAACGCAAATGTGCCACACCAACGGATCCTTGTGAAATTCACCATAGTTGTCAGGCTTCATTCTCACCTTATCATCACCCATGTTGTCGCTCTACACACAGAAGAACTAGAAAACCTTTGAGAGAAAAAGGTTAGAGGAATTGGTTAAGTGATAGGTTGCATGCACACTTAAGACTTTAAGCCAAACGATGCGGCCTTTGGAAATCAAACCAATGTACAGAACACGGGCTTGAGGAGTTAAATCCCTAAAGGCAATCTTGGCAATCTCATTAAAGAAAAAATTCAAGCACTTGCGGCTAGGTAAGCAAGACATGATGGGAATGGAAGGTTTTCCTTCCACGTTGTTTTTGCACAAGTACCAATGTAAGATGGTCGCGGGGTCAAATTTAGATAAACCTAAGATCCTAACCTTTAGTAAAGGAGGTCAAATAGTGGAAAAGATAGGACCAATCAAAAGCTTTACCTCATAATTATTTGTCACATCAAAATTAAAATCAAAAAACTTCAAGGATATACAAGAGCTTAGTGCAAACCCCAAAAAGAGATTACATAAGGCACGACCCAACTTGGCCTTAATCATAAAGTACTCTCCATAATTCCTCATAATTGCCTTTTTAAAAACAGACTCCACCCCATTATTCAAATTATGCCACTTGTAAGACACCTGAACATTCACACCTGTCCACATAGCCCATAAGACAAGAATGTGGACCCCCCATAAAATCACATAATTAGTTATTATCATGGGTCAAATAAGGGCCTTACTCCTTAAGGATTAAACCTTAAATACCTGGCGATAGGTTCCCCAAATTACGCCAGCACATAGAGACTTTCCAATGGGTGCCAAAGTTAGCTAAAGCATCAGCCACTTGATTACCCTCCTGGTAAATGTGGGTAGCAATCTTCAAATTCAACTTAGACACAAAAAGCTTAATGTCTAATAAAATGTCTTTAACTAGTACTCCACCCCAGTAATCTCCCAAAGTTAACAGCATCGATGATAGACTTAGAATCACCTTCTTTATGTAGGTTCTCAATCCCCATAGTAACAGCTAACTGGATGCCCTTTAGCAGAGCTCTAGCTCCCGTAATCATAGAAGATTGGATGCCAATCCCCCCTGAGTAACCAGCCATGAAATTACCCTTGCAGTCTCTAATACCACCTCTCATGCTAGCTCTACTCTGGTTGCCTTTGGCCACCCCATCAAAATTAAGTTTATGCCAACCATGGTCCGGAGCTTTCCAGATAGTGTCCCTTCTAGCCAAGGATCTAGATTTGTCATAGGAATTAGCATCAAGGTTTTGATGCCAAGCTTTGGCCATAATAATTTCCCTCTTAGTCAGACCTTTATCCGGGATTTTCCCTTTAAAAAGTGAAATTTTTTCTGCAATGAGTCGAGATCCTATACCAAACACCTCCTTCAGGCTCATCTCAATATTCCTAAAAATCCTATTGTTCCTCTCTTTCCACAAGCACCAACAAATAATAGGGGGGACCTGGTTCCAGATCTCATAGGGTAAGGGGTGAATGAAGGGTCCAGACCAGCTCAATATAAAGGATTTAATGTCCTTACACATAGTCCAATGAATTCCCAAATGCTCTAAAGTCATCTCCCACACACCAACAACAAATGGGTGGTGTAGCAGCAAGTGGTCCACAGATTCTTCATTGCACTTGCATAACAAGCACCTGTTGGGGATCTGGAATCCCCTTTTCCTCAAATTGTCCTGTGTAAGAATCCTATTATGGCAGGAATTCCACTAGAAGAAGTTTATTTTCGGGATCATGTGTCTATTCCAAACCCACTTCCAAATATCAAGGACCACACCCTGGTCCATCAGTAGATTGTAAGTCGTTTTAACTGAAATATCACCCTTCTTGTCATGAGTCCAAAAGAATTCATCCACGATGTTGGTTGATAGTAATCTAGTAAGGGAGAGCAGCTCCTACAGGGACTTGGCAAGGATGCTCAGCTTAGGGGATAAAGGGCAGAAAAGAACTAGATCATTCCACGTATTGGCCCCTTGTAGGCCAAGGAGGTAATCTCTGATGTAAACACCATAGAAGCATTGTGTCGGCCTCATTAGATTCCTAAATTTAGAGTGTTCCAGAGGGGAGTCAAGTAACCAAGGGTCCTCCCAAAATATGATACTGTTACAATTTCCAATCTTCCATTTCATCCCAATCTTAAGCATCCCCTGTAGACTACAAATATTCTTCCAGGCCAAGGAACCTGAAGGATGAACATCAGAGAGATAGTTAATCAAAGATCTATTTTGAAGATACTTAACGCTCATAATTTTGCACCAATCTTTCCTATTCCTCAGTTGGTCCCAGCCCACTTTGGCCATCAAATCCTTATTGGTACTAGAGATATTCCTTATCCCAAGCCCACCACAATGTTTAGGTTGACAAACTTTGTCCCATTTAACCAAAGCAAATTTCTTCTTTTCCTCGATCCCCGACCAAAGGAAATTCCTTTGTATTTTCTCAAACTTCTCAGCAATATATCTAGGAATCTTGAAAATTGAAATGAAGTAAACAGGGATACCTTGAAGAGCAGTAGATAGGAGTTGCAATTTGCTCGCATGACTATGGATGGAACCTTTCCATCCTGCCAACTTCCTTTGGATCCTTTCAAGGACGAAATTCCAAAAGTCAAAAGTGACTTCCTTGAGAGTAAGGGGTAAACCAAGATATACTGAAGGAAGGGAGCCACTCATACAACCCAGAACAATAGTCACCCGAGTTTGCAGGTTAGGAGTGTTGTTGAAGAAATAAATCATACTTTTATTATAGTTAATACACTGCCTTGAGCAAGCAGCATAGTTGTTGAGACAATTTTTCCATTTCCTAGCTTCAATCACATAGGCTTTCCCAAATAGGAAGGTATCATCCACAAATTTTTGGATAATAGTAGGATCCAAAGAAGAGGAAGCCTTAATTCCCTTAATAGACCCTTCTGATAGCAGATTAGAAAAGTTCATGCTCAAGATATCCACAATCATGATAAATTAATAGGGTGAAAGGGGATCTCCCTGTCTGATACCTCTTCCTGCATTAAAGAAACCAAAAGGAGTCCCATTAACTAGAATAGATTACTTCACCGTAGTTATGCATTTCATTATGAGATTGACCACAGATTGGTCAAACCCAAACTTAGCTAAGACTTTAGGAATAAAGTCTCAAATCACCTTATCATATGCTTTTGAAATATCTAATTTAAGGGCCATACTAGCATTATTACATCTATCCATGGAATGGAGTAATTCATGGGTGGTTATAGTAGCATCCAGGATATGACAACCAGGCACAAACCCTTTTTGAGTGGGGCTGATTAATTTATCCAGGAGGGGTTTGATACGGTTCACCAAGATTTTAGAGAGGATTTTATAAAAGGAATTGCAGAGGTTGATGGGTCTAAAATCAATCATAGAGTAGGGATCAACAATCTTGGGAATTAAGGCTATAAAGGCGTGGTTCAATTGTTTGAGAATCTTACCAGATTTGAAGAAATCACGAGCAGCTAAGACAAGGTCCCCACCAACAATCTCCCAAAAAAATTGAAAGAAGGTCGGGGGAAAACCATTCAGGCCAAGCGCTTTGTAAGCCCCCATGCTGAAAGTAGCCAACCCGAGAATGCCAATGTTATCATTCTAGGAAATGATGGTCGGGAGAGGATCCAACAACAAATTGTCCAAAGCTAGATTAGGAGCCTTAGTAGGGGCCAAATAAGCCTTTTGGAAATAGTCCACTGCCAAAAGACTGATATGGGTGGGAGTATTGACCACAACCCCCTACTCATTATGTAGTTTAGTTATCTAATTCCTTTTCTTGTGTTTTAGGGAAGACACATGAAAAAATGAGGTATTCATGTCTCCTTCTTGTAGCCATTGAACTCTAGATTTTTGCTTCTAGAAAATTTCCTCTTTCCTTAGAATTTTCTCCCATTCCCTTTGGCTCTCTCTTTCCTAGTTGTAGGTAGGCAAGCTGACATCCCCATCCTCCATTTTCTTTTGGATAGTTTTCAATTTATCCCCTACAACTCTTTTTTTCTAAAGAACATCCCCAAATACTCTTTTATTCCAATTTTTCACCATACATTTGATATGTTTAAGTTTAAAAAGATCCTGAACATGGGGGAGCCACGAACAAGAATATTCCACCATTCAGTAATTTTATGAATTCAAGGTGGGAATTCCACATTATCTTGAATCGGAATGGGAACGGTCCAACAACAAAATGGTCATTCAAGGCCAGCAACAGAGGGTTGTGATCAAAGACCGTCCTGGGCAAAGCCTGAAGATTAGCATTGAGCAGGGCTATCCAATTGTTGGAGCAAAGGAATCTATCTAACCTGACCTAAATTAAGCCCTCCCCAAGATTCCTATTGGTCCAAGTAAAAGCTTGGCCCAATAAGATAATGTCAATCAGGCCAGTAGAACTCAGAAAGTTTGCCAGATCAGCCATGCTATCAAAATAATACACCAGACCACCACTTTTCTCCGAAGGACATAAGGGGGAATTGAAGTCCCCAACCACCAGCCAACAAGACCCCCCATTATTTTTTAGCCAGATTGAGGGATCCTGCCACAAGGAATTCTTAGCATTTCTTTGGTTGGGAGCATAGATATTGATAAGCAACCAAGAGCCACCCGAGTAAGAAAATAAGAATCCCACACTACTCTAACAGTGGAATAGTTCAGAGCCATTTATTCTAGAGGGGTTCCATAACACAACAAGACCACCCGACGCCCCTTTAACATCACTATAGGAGTAAAGGGCACCTGGCCATAAATACTTAGCAATATTATCAAAGTTTTCTTTCTTTATTTTGGTTTCTTGTAAAATTAAACTACTAATCTTATGTTCTAACACATAGTTCTTGAATGAAAGTTGTTTATGAGAGTTGTTCAACCCTCACACATTCTAGAACATGACCTTCATTTTTTACCCTTCTTGGAGCACGCTTCCAATGTCCTCTGTTTTCCAATGGCTATTTCATTTGTTGTCTCTCTTAGCCTAGTTTTTTGATGGCTGGGCCTTCCCGGTTTAGAGTCTCCTCCCACATCCACCTTCTTCTTTCTCCCTTTTTTCTTTGGGGTTAACCAAATCTCCTCTTCTACGATTTTCTCCTAGTTCAAAACCACCAAATTAAAAATGGTCTCTTCTTTAACTTCAGTAACCACTTCCTCCCAAATTTTGCCCACATCACCCATATTCTCACTAGTCCCAATAGAAATAGATCCCACCTCCATCAAAGAGCCACCTAAAATCTCATCCCCCCCAAGAGCCTGGTTAGGGGATAGAGCTCTAATATCCAGAACCTTATCAATGGCTAACTTCATAGCCAAAGCAGGAACAAAAAGACTCAAAGCCTGATCCACACTTGAAATCTCCATCCCACTAGGAGGATCCCCTGAGATCGGGGGTTCAACTAAGATTGGTGAGGCAGACTTGGTCAGAGATTCAACATCTTTCAGAATGTCTTTTCCCAAGGGGAGGTGAACAATAGCAGTAGAGTCCTCTAGGTTAGGCTACCGATTAAAAGAAGATTTGCAATCAGGGATAAGGTAGCCAGGTTTAGCACACTTCTGACAGTAAAGTACAACATTCTCATAGCAGACTGGTTGAACCCAAGTACCAAAATTAGAGCATAGCTTCATAGAGTTAGGAAGTGTCTTATTCACACCAATTTATTAACACAAAAGCGAGCAAAAACTAACCTAGAATTGGACTTGGTGATGGAATCCAAAGTAATAAATTGGCCCAAGGAATCCCCAATGCTTTTGAAGATGGATTCATCCCAATATTCCAAGGGAAACCCAGGCAGGTGAACCCAAATTGGTGCTGATTTATTTAGATCCATAGTAGGGTCAAAATTTAGCTTCCAGTGGCATAAGGCCAAATTGTGCTTCCCATACACCCTTGGCCTAGAAGAGAGGACCACAACCAAGTCATCTAAAGTTGTGAACTTGAAAAGGAAGAGACCACCCATCATAGCACAAATTTACACACTTCCTTTGAGACGCCATTTAGAAGTAGCCCATCTCTTGGCCATGTCCACAGAAGGTTAGAAGGAGAGAAAATGACTCACAACTGCATTTTCCATTGAGGAAAGAATCCTATCACTGACTGTATCAGAGATAGAAAAATTCATTCTCATGACAATGAATTCCTCTTCAAGGCGAGGGGAGGGGCCCTTAGAACTCTAATTACCATTGGTCAACACATCTTTCTAACCTTTAACCTCCAGAAGGGCCTCAACTGCTGGCACTTCCACACCAGACAAAACTGAAATCACGGGTGACCCAGATTGACCCAGAATCAAAGGAACGAACACTCTAGCAGTGGTTCCTGAGGGACACGAGTCTGCATGTGACAGGGTGAGACTCGGGTTAGGAGGGGATAGAGGGGGACAGAGGGTGAGTCTGCATGTGACAGATGGAGGAGAGACTCCTTATTTATGAATATTTCTAAATTTATTCAAAAATAAATATCTCAAAATAATGTCTTAATATTTTTTTATATTTTTTTCATTTGAAAGATAAATATACTAACACATTGATATATACACACCATAATTACATCAATATTCATTGACTAATTCTCATGAATTTCTTCTTATCCTAATTAAGAAATTAGGAGAAAGGGGTCACCTTTGCTTGACCTTAATATTGCATTCAATATGCATTGACTAGTTCTCACTAATTCCATTTTCCTCTTGAAATAAAATATTCAAGTTTCATACATAAAACAACACAACAGTACATTTGACCTTTTGGATGTTGAATTTTTAGGCATGGTGTAAAGCAATTGAGATCATGTTGGGTAGATGGACCAGCCTATATAACACAGTGTCCCATTACTCAAGGGAATTCCTTTACTGACAATTTTACCATAACAAAACAAGAAGGAACCATGTGGTGGCATGCTTATATCTCATATATTTGAGCTATTGTCCATGGAGCTTCAATTGTTTATCCCAGCATTGGGAAGCTTTATCCATTTCTTAAACCTGTTGTTGAGTTTCCTCTCATATTAGGTAGCTCTCTTGTAATCTTCTTATATGTATCTAGAGTAGGTGTTCAATATCTTGGATTTCTCTTTCACTGTTTGTTTCTTAATTTTTCCTTAGTTTCTGAGGTATTTTTCTAATATAGATTTAAATTTTGAATCCATTTGATAAGAAATATGAGTTGGGTTGATTCTTATGAATTTTATTGTGTTTGAATCCATTTGATAAGAAATATGGGTTGGGTTGATTCTTATCAATTTTGTTGTGTTTATGGAATTTAGGTGAATGGTGGAAAACAAATGTGGGAGTGATAAAGAAAACTCTTGATAGAGGAAGTGCCAGAGAAATCTAATGCATACACCATCAATGGCCAACTAGGAGACCATTTTTCATGCTATAGAAAAGGTTTATCATGTTACTGTGATTAAAATGTCATTAATGAAGGGTAAGTGCACCAAGATGGTCGCACTTTTGTGGCCAAAAAAGAAAAAAAAAGCTCAAAACGCGTTCTCGTTATAACGCGAACGCGTTTTGAGCTTTTAAAAGCAAAAAAAAAAGCAAACTCAAAATCATTTCTCATTTCCTTTTTGTTGTGTTTTAGCTCCGCCCGCGGCCAAAAACCCTGTCATACGCGCTCGCGTTTTTGGAGAGGTCAAAATTCATCAAGAGCAATTGGATTTCTTCACAAATATGGCGCCACGACGACGAAAAGATGCAAGAGGTAAGTATTGTTTGGTATTTGTTTTGAATTTGTTAGTTTTAAATTGATTTTGTTTGTTTTAGTTTAGAAATGAATGTTTTTTTTTTAATTTGTAGGAAATCGTCAACAAGAGGAGGAAAATCCTCAACCAAATCAACCTCAACCACAAAATCAACCTCCCCCACCATTCTCTCAATACCCTCCTGGCACTCAAGAAAATTTGAGGAGTGAAATTGAAAACAATAGAAAAGAAGTTGAGGATCTTATTAGTAGGTTGAGTGATCAAATTCTTCAACCACAGAAAGGATACATCTAGCTTCATTAAAGGATTGTTAAAAAATGTGGATGCAATTACCCAACAAATATCTGGATGGCAAAATAGGAGGCAAACATCGAGGGCATATTATGCAGATAAATTATCATATAAACAAGTTAAAGATTTAAAGATTACTAAAGGCGATTTGTGCTCTCTATTCACTGACCCTAGAACAAATCAAAATCTCACCCTCAATGCAAAGAGGTTTCCTATCCATTGGTGCCACCACCTAGAGATTAGGAACCGTTTTTATGACAGATGGTATATAGTCTTTGATTACCCACCGTGCAATAACTGTGAAGTCCCCCAATATTTTCTTAGAAAATTATACTGAGTTTGTATTGAACCAAATCCTGAATTATTTTGATATGAGGGAGTTT
>VDFB02173547.1:0-20678 GCA_007258455.2 Sequoia sempervirens
TGATTGAAGATTTTTTATCTGTATAAACTTTGCAAATTTTCCATAAAACCTAAAAAAAAAAAAAAAAAAATTGTCCAAATTTATGCAATACAAGTTATTTGGATATTCGTAGTTGACAAACGAATTATTGTTTGGGTTTCCATCCAGATCTTGAATTTTTATTTGTTCATAACAAATTATTTGATCAATGCCTGGAAACCAGGGTTAAATAAGGGGTTTTACCATTTAGTTTGGCAAATACAGATTCATAGGTTTAATTCTTTCTAATTTTTGGAAAATAGCTTTAAATTTGTATGGCTGGGTAGTTTTATCTAGAGTAGAAAAAGGGGTTTATTTTTGGGTATCCTGTATACGATTGGTTGGGTTTCAAATCCATGAGTTTTCTTGCTTTACTTTGTTTTATTATTATTTTATGAAATTTATTTTATATTTTAACAAATGTCTATATGTAAATCGTCATTGGATTTGCATGCTTGCTACGAATCCTTGCGTTGGAGAATGAAAATGTAATTGTTCAAAATTTGTATTTTTGATCCCTGGCAATGTTTGATATGACGTGTCTGTGCTTTATATAGTATATAATATAGTCGATAGACTTGGTCCTTACGTAGTATTGAAAATATCCGAGTTGCGAATGTATACGAAAATTTGTATATCATAAATTAAAATCTGCGGTGGCTGTTTTAGTCCGTGCGTGTTTATTATTTTCTTTGCACCCTATGTTTTGTGTTAATATGTTTTCCCTGTGCGTAGAGAGGGAGGTGGTCGGCGACGGCCACATCACCCGATTCCCTAGGTCAGTACGCTGCATTCATCACTGTACAGTGACCAACATTTTTAATGCATGGGGTTTGGCAGAAAATGGAGTTTCCTGGGTTTGGGTGTTTAGTTTACTCTGTTTAGTGTTCCGTAATAGGTAGTTTCTCCTTTGTGCAAAAATTTTAAGTCTATTCGTAATTCTTTAATTTCATCTCTTTTTTTTGTGATTAGCGCACGAAGAAAGTTGACTTCGTTGTGCGAATAATATTTCGAACTCATGTATTCTATGGGCTTTGTTTTATATTTTGATTTGTATTATATTTAAGTTGTAGGTATTTAAATGGGTATGTAATTATATATTTAGATGTAATATTAATATAATTATTAATGTAATACTAACATATGTATGTATATATAGATATATATATATATGTTTATATATATATATATATATGTTTATATATATATAGGTTTATATATATATATATGTCTATATATATATATATTCATTTAATAGATATTGTGATTTTATTTAAGGTTAGTTAATAACTTGATAATATGATCGAAAGATAATTTACATTTAGTTATACTATTTAAAGAATTCGTTGAATATGGTGTTTTAAGGAAACAATGTAACGGTGAAAAGTAGGGATAGATTAGATGTTCTTAATTAAATGGATTTTTTGTGTTATTGAATTATATTTTTGGTGAGGATTTTTCCATATGTTTGAAAAGTGTCTTTTGGTATTCTTTTTAATGATTCTTTTGAGTTATAACATTTCATGTATTATGGATTTTTCTTTTATTGGGGGTCTATGCTCTATAAGGGAAACCTAGAGTTTAACAATCTTGTTTAGGAACCTAAGTGATTCTAGAGGTGGGGTAATGTGGTTACTCTTTTTTTTGCTTTATATTTGGTTTTGTAATGTTTATGGATCGGTTATACTTTTGGATTGTACCAGATTGTGGTTGTGTTTCCTTGCGGTTGGTGAGATGGTCATGCCTCACTTTTGATTGTCTTTTGATTCAGTTCTTTATGTGGTACAATCCTTGATGTTATTGTCTTGTGGTTGAGTGTTTAGAGGGAGTGGCTCTAAGTGGGTGGTCGGCGCACAAAGGGGCGCTAGGATAGCCCTCGTTAGAGTAAATTTAATAAGTGATAATTTAAACAGTTAACTAGGGGATGGGTAGTAACACACTAAAAAGATAATTGTTGCCTCATCCGCCTTTTAGTGCTACCACAGACTAAAGGAGATTGAGAAGGCCGTGGTTGGCATGATCGTTGCCTTGTCTTCGCGAAAGGTAACGGTTCCGCATGAGCAACCCTATGGGGTGGTTCCTTGAGATACGTAGCCTGGATAACCATAGATGGAGGCGGTTCCTAGCGCTTGGTTGCCTGGATAATTCGTCAGTAGATGGAGGCGGTACCTTGCAATAGGTAGCCTAGAGAATCCATGTTAAGCCATGCGATGACACTTCCCTCTAACATTCATATTTATGTTGTCTTTTGGAAATCCTTTGGAATTGGTCACTTGTCTTGTATTGGTGATTTTTATTGTTGTTTGAAATTGAGTGGTCCCATGTGTTGTATGATTTTCATTAGTTGGTTGTGAGTCTTTGTCTTGTCGGTCTTGGTCGAGAACCCTTCCTTAGCAACTCCTAGCACGGGGGTGGTCGGGTGGATTGTGTTTTGCACGCCGTTGGGATTCTCTCTTTTATCTTGGGTTATCTTCGATCTTTGAGTTAGCGATGGCGGTTGATTCTATGCTGGTTTTGTAGGTTCGAGTTATGTACTTATGATATTCTTATATTGATGTATCACTCCCACCTAGTTGGGAAGCTTTGTAAATTATTGCACATGGTGCTATTGTGATGTAGTCTCATGTTGATGCATTGTACTTTTATTGTAAACTTGGTTATGAAAAGAATCTATAATGATGTTATAACTTTGGATATTATTCTATCTTATGACTTTATTACTGATGCAATTATATTTATGGATGTTTGAATGTATGTTTCATGTAATGGTTAGGTAAATGTTTATGTTGTTAAGAGTTAGTTCTTAAAGTAATGTCCTCGTGTACCTCAAAGGATTAAGTCATGCAATTTGAATAATGGTTATATTTATTGTTAATTCGCGTTCACTCCTTTGATAAAAAATAATGTAACAACCGGCATTTTATTTGCATTTTGCTTAATTCCTTTGGGGTTGGTGGCTGAGGCGTTAATGACAACTTTCTCTAGATCACCCTCTAAAACCAAACAGTCTCTGCTTGGCATCGACTCCCACCTGTGCTGCAACCACTCAACATTATATAGCACCGTAATGGGAAGGAGACCAAAGAAACAAAAACTCCCAATATAAATGTAAAATGCAAATCGATATAGAATAAGGTTTTGACAAGGGTTTTAGAGTATGTTTTTAAAATGAAAATTATTGCCAAGATCCTAATACTGAGCACATTTAAGTTTTAACATTAGGGCATCCTTAAAATTACGGCTAAGATCTAATACTGAGCACATTTAGGTTTTAATGTTGGGCATTCTTTACTTGCGGATTTTCCTACTTTCTTGCGGCTATTGGTTTTGGCTCCTCCAAACTTTTCCTTGCTGGTTTTTACCTTTCACTTCTCCCATTTGGTGAGCTGCAGCCATAAAATAAGGTTTGGACGAGTGGATTAGAAAATTATGGCGAGGAGTTGTTTATTAAAATGAAAATTATGGCATCCATTACGTCCGCTAAAAAGAGAATTGAAATGAAATTGAAATTAAATAAATTAGGTTTTTATACAATATATACTATTAAATATATTATAATATTATATTATTATATAATATTAAATATATTGTAATTTAATATTATAATATTAATAATAATAATATGATATAAATACTATATAATATTATATTATTATAATATAATATAATATAATGTAATATTATAATATTTATATTATATTATATTAATCTAGAAAAATCCATAGATTAAAAATCAAAAATTATAAATTTAAAAATATAAATTTAGTATCTTTTATGTAAAAAGGAAAGTTTCTTAAAATATAAAATAAAAAAGATTTACTAAAAATAAAAATAAAAATCCATAAATGTCTTTCTAAACATATATCTCTATTATTTATTTAGAAAAATCTATAAAATCAAAAATTAAAAATTAAAAAACAGGACTCTTTTATGTATTTGGAAAATTTAATATACATATTTCTAAAAAAATCAAATTTTAAAATAGAACAAAACAATCGCTCATAAAACAAGGTCATGAAACAAAATGTGATCCACCTTGAGTAGGTCTGTTTGTAGGGAGAATAGTGTTATGAGTATTTTGGAGTTGGTTTCTAGCCAAACAAAAGCATTATGTATAACGGATTCTGCTTTGAATTCTCCTAGTTGTGAACAGAGGTGCTCCTCCGCTTCTTTCGCCAATCACATTTACTAAATTTAACCAAACTGAAAAATTGCCCATCGTTAGAGAAGCTACAGTTAAATTTGCAATGTAACTTGACCATTTAAACATATTTCTATTAATTACCCAGACTGATATATAGCATCCTCACCCAACTTAAGCATATTTAATTTAATTAACCAAACTAAGAATTTGTCCATAGGTAGATAAGCCATGGTCTAATTTCAAATGTGAACTTCATATAGATGAAAATGTCCAGACAACATACATGGTTTCTACTTACATACAAACTTGAACTTGAGCTCCTTTGGTTGAATACTTAGAAGTTCGTTGGCCATGTTTTCTCTCAAATCAAACACAAATCAATGAATTCCAGTGAATTATAGAAAATCAAGGAAAATTTTCAGGAGTATGCAAAGCAAAGGAGCAAACCTGAGAAATTCAAATATACAAATTCTTTAACCTTTGGAACTCAATTTATTATTTAAAAACTGGGGAAAAAGAATGAAAATACACTTATTACATTGTGAAAAACTAAAATCCAGAGTGAATAAATTAGTCCCAAAAAAATGAAACTAATTCACTTCTTAGCATGTCCTTTATCTGGTTTTGGAGAAATGCTAACTGTGTTCTCGGAATGGCTGGAGCATAGAATTTAAATTCAGTCAGATTTTGGGTTTGAATTTCATCAGATATGACTATCCTTTATGATGCAAATCAAAAATCATAAAGATGGAGAATGTGAACGAAAAATAGTTGTGATTCTTCGCCCCCTACACATAACCTAATTATTATTCATGTTATTCAAACACTAGCCTCAACAAGTCACAACCTTATTGCTCTTTGAGACAGGAACGCTAACCTTTGTTTGTTGGACCTGTATTAGTTTTAGAGTTAAAATTTAGATGCTTTATTACACGGTTTTTGGAGTTATGTTAAGCACTCTTGATTGGCCTATGTTGGTTAGTCATGGACCTTGATGTAATCTCTTTCCTCCTGTAGCTTTCGAGCATTGACTTGAGTTCTGTATGGCCTTGTATGTAGATCCATGTGATCAACCATTTTTGAGTTCTCTCTGCATAGTTGAAGGATCAACTCTAGTGATATGACTCCCTTGTGATCTAGATGCTACGAATGGTGAAGACAATAGCAAAAACCAAAAAGCAATTATCCAGTGCGAAGCCATTGAAAGTTATTTTTTAAAATTTAAAAACTCAAAGTTTGTTGTGGGTTTCCATGGACTGTTTGATGCAACTCTTTATGCTCAAAATTAGTTTTGTCCGTAACCATTTCATACACCACAAAGTCCCTTGCTTGAAAAATGTGTGCCAGACTTGGTGAAAGCTCTGCAAATATGGTGCAAAAGACTTGTGTTCAATCAACATCTATATCACCTACAACATGCCAAATGATATTATCTAACTAGCATTAGTCAACAACATGCAACAAGCATTTCATAGTACTGGGTTTTATTCAAGTAAAAAGCATCTCAGTATAATATCCCGTTGAGGTGAAATAAAGTGGAATGCAATTTATTCAAGAATCAATTTTGAGATGATTTTCATCTCACTTGCAAGATGTAACCTGTTTGATTACTGCAATTGCATTTAAGTTTCACAAAACTCATCAACCCAATAGTCATTACAAAATAAGCATCAGAATAAACATAGCTGAGAACAATACAAAGAAGAAGATTACATTCAAGGATCAAGCTGGATTGAACAAAATATTCAATAAAATGGAAGTAATTTGAGAACACATGTTATGCTTCAAAGTTGTCAAGATGAAACTTGTTCCCTTGAAAAAAAAAATTGTGATTAAATAAAATGCAACAACTTTTCATGCTTTACAATTATACAATAGTATATCCATATGAATTTTGGCCCACTCCAAAAAAGGAAGGACTCAATCAACCATCACTAATAATATGAATTTAGATTATAGCTCAGACACTATCAAATTTTGAAAAAAATGGTTTGCAGAGTTTGTTAATGCTCAAAATCTGATATGGCAATGCTTATCACAAGCTTTTCACTGTAATCAAATATAAGCAATTTGACATCAAAATGATTTGCTAATGACAACAATATTTTGGGGCTTATAGTAAAAATCTTTTTTGTAAAGTCTCTAAATTTTTTCCGTTTCAAATGTATGAACATTGATTCAATCAGTAAACTTTTTGTTTTCTTGTTGTGAACAAACCATAAGATTTTAATCAGCATGCCAATGAAACTACTAAAGCAAGACTCAAAATCAAGTGTTCATATAGAATTTGCAGTTATTTGAATTGTGACAAAACATTTCGTAGATCAGAACCAAGATATACAATTTTGAAAACAAAAGATCAGTAGGCTCAACTTTCAATCTTGCTTTTCTAATTATGTGTTGAAAGTACACAAGTTCACATTTTGCAAAAGAACAACATTTTCTTAGTAAATAAAGAAAAACTACCTCTATTGCTCAATCTAATAACTAGAGCAAGCACAAATACCAACTCCATACCTAGTTTCAAATCTTGGTGAAAATAGCCATTCCTGTGCATATAAGCTAACCCTTGAAGCATTTGATAGCAAAAGTTGATTATTTTGGTTTTAGAGAAAAGAGTATTTCTGTCTTTCATTTTATGGTATAGATTATACTCCTGCAAGACCGAAGGCAGTTGCAGCCATAAAAAATATTTATAAGCTTTTATAGGTGACTAACTAGAAATGCAATCCCACAAAACCAGAAAAGTTTGCTTGGACAACTTTTCATTGTGCAGCATAAACAAGGCAGTGAGTTGTTTGGAAAAATGCCTGAAAGAAATGTGGTCTCATGGTGATGCACAAATCACTTTTAAAAAATGTTATTTTATGAAAAAAGTTAGTTTTCATGGGAGATGAAAAAGAAGTACAATTTGATTCCAAAAAAATTGAAAAAAATATTTTTAGAATCTACAGATAAAATGTGACAAGATTCTAGTTTTTATCATCTTCAAATTCTCTACTGTCTAACCGGCCATAGGGTGCCCGAATGTGAAGATTTAGTTAAAAAAAAATCAAGGTCCAAATTTGGCCAAAAATTGTAAACCACTATTGTGGGATCACCCACAAAATATTAATTAAATAGCTAGTATTTAATTAATTGAAGGCATACCTGATTTTATGTGTATACAATAACAGTAAGCAAAGGGCCTAATTTAGCAGTGAGCTCAATTTCAGGATAAAATTTGTAAAATAGTGTCTAATTCAATGTTAGAAAGGAAAAAGCAACTCAAAATCCTACCACCAAAACCTCAAAAACTTGCCTTTTTAGTTCCATCTCTCCTTTCATGTGGAGGCAAGAAAGTTAGGTTTAATAGACCTGAACGTTGTTGGTCATTCAAATTTTTCATATAAGGTTGATCCTTTTGAATACGACAAAGCTGCAATCAACAAAACCCATCAAATAACTTTTGAGCATTACAATAAGATGTTCTAAAGTTCTTGCATCAGAAACCAAGTGGCTTGCCATGATTTTGAGGAGTTACCTCAATGGGAATGTATTTTTTCTTATCCTTGCTACCAGCTTCAATCGCCAGAAATCCTCTCAAGCCAAGCCGTATATAGTATTGCTTTTGGAAATAGTCTGTAATAGTCATTTTCTCTCCATTGCTATAAAATATTTTAAAGAAAAACAAATATAACTAACTAGACACCCCTTAGGAAAATTATTGAGACAACAAATAGAGAAAACAATAAATAAAAAAAATCCTTAATAAACAGATACAAAAGAAAACAATAGATAAAAAAAGAATCCCTATTAAACAGAATATACACACATTAAAGCATCCATAGGCACATCAGTCAAGCTCTTAATGCGATAAGCACATTTGATATGAGTAGTTTCTACAAGGATACCTTTCAGTAACCTTTTCAGTTGCAAGAGAAATGAAGTTGTGTTTAAAATTAATTCTTCTACTCATAACTGGCAAGAAGCAACAAAGCTCAAATAGAGAAATTTGTTAATAGATAACATACTCTGGATCACACTAAATCACCATTAGAGTCATTTCTGGACAATTGGGCTTTTATGTCTCGAGGATCCATTCTTAATGCATTGCCACTGAAGTTAGGCAAGTCTATAGGCTCATAGAAGGATGTTGTAGCCATGTCTACAGAGATTCATCAAAACATTTGATCTATCAAATCTGTACGAAAATAAAAAATAAATGCATAAAAATTTAAAACCATTGTAATTAGTAATCATATTTGCAAAAACACCAAAATTCAGGAGTCAAAAAAGTCATAAAATACACTAAATGAAATAGAAGAATTAAGAAAGAATCAAAATATTATTTCAAAGAATCCCATCTATAAGTAACTTTCATGGGACTGCGAATGGTTAGAGTAATTCTTTGAACCCCTAGATCCTCGAAAAATTTGCATTGGAACATGAAGATGCGGAAGCTATGATTTATTTCACCTTACAACACGTTTCTTGTGTTTTTTTGAATGGTATGTGTTAAAGGTCATTTTAATTTATGTTTTTGTCTTCCCTTTGAGAAAATTTATGCCCCAATCAAAATTTTGGCAGTAAGTTTGGATTTGCTGTGAAATAGTGACTTTTCCAGCAAATTTTGGTCATATAAATGGCATTTGAGGTATATGAAAAGTTGTGATGGTTTGTTCTGGTTGAGGTTGAGGTGATTAGCTAGGATAGGTTCTTAGTGTTTTAAATTCCAATGCTCTGCAGAATTAGCTTATGACTACAGCCCTTTGCTGATGGTTGGAGTATAACATAGACTGGTGTAGACATTCTGTAAATTGCCTTAAACTACCAATGGCTACCTTTTAATGCTCTTCTGGCCTATGCCTGCGTTTCTGGCCCATGTTTGAGTCATTTTCCTTTTCATGATGTTTTAAGCATGTATAGAGCCGTAGTATTTATAGTTCTTGTTGCCTAAAGTTAAGTGATTGACTTGGTTGAGGTTCTGTTGTTTGTCAAATTGAATCAACTCAAATTATTAGATATGATATTTTCTGAAAAATGTTGATCGCAATGGCTTTGGGAGTTGAATGAAGATTTTGTTTTATCTTTGAGAAATTTAATTGCCTTTTGAAAATTGGCATCAAATTTCTTGTGGCAAAATAGTACTTATCATTGGATAATTTTTTGAGTTTATTTTTATATGGCATATGGGTAAAGAGGAGTAAGTTAAACATTGATAGTTTGAAGGATTGTGTCGCAGTTCTCTGATTGTACAATTATCCCACCATTATCTATGAGAAACATAAGTTCCATTGAAAAAATATATTGTAGAGGCAAGTGAAGCCACATTATTGTCAGAAAAAAAGAGAAAAGACTATTCTAAGACAACAATTCAAACAGCCTTCATTTCTGGTTCGTTTTAAAATTGCTAAAAAAAACCTTCTGTTACCCCTGATTCTCCCTCCCCATACCATGCCTTCCATGGTTTTTTGGAGTGAATTTTTTAATCTGCTTCTGCACATTTACAACAGGGCATTAGTAGATTACTACGAACACCTATCCTCACTACTTGTAAAAATTACAAATAAGGGTATCTTTCATAAAGCAAAAAAATATAATCAGTGTAGAGAGCATACAGATGCCATAACCAAAAGTTCAGTATTAGTGGTCAAAAATAAATAAAAAATTATGTAAATCATTTTTTTGAGGCACAGTAAAGATTCACCCAGTGCATTTGACAAGAACTTGTCTAAAACAAATAGATCCTATTTTCCATAGACATAAAGAGTGAGTTGGATGATCATGTTGCATAATTTTTTGGGGTCATTATAAATGACTTTAGAAAGTGTTGTGCATATACAATATTGGCAGAAGTCAAAACCATAACCAAATATACCGTGTTAAGAAAATTATAATCAAGAATTACCTGCTGCATAGTTATTCTCGTTGAAAGGTTCTCCAAGAGAAAGTGGAATAGATATACCAATCTACATGTGGCAAATATATCTTTTAGTTCCACCAATCAGAACAATTTGCATTTAAATTCAAACAAATGAAAATTTAAAAAGGTGAAGTCAAAATTTAAACGGATTCAAGCAACGAGAATAGTTACAAGGAAGAAAGGATGATAGAGTGTTTGCTCTGCTGTTGGTCTCCTCTGTGGGTCCCAAGAACATAGGCGTTGTTTAAAGATTTTCACATTTAATACTCGTGCTTACTAAAGAGTTTATTATGAGCTAAGTGTTCAATTTAAATGATAATAATAATTTGCAGAATAAAAATTAAGGCAAATGCCATGCTGGTATGACTTGCAAAAATAAAGACCTAATCCAAGTACCTCATTGCTTATGACAAAAAGAAATAAGTAAGGGACACTATTTCCTATATTTCAGTGGTAAATTACTCACCGTGATCAAATCAATTGCCTCTAGGCTAGCACGAGGAATGAGGGCAGCAAGGTTGGTTGGTTGAAACTGTATCAGACACTATAATTAGAATCAACTAGAGAACAATATGAATGAAATTGGCTTTGAAAAACAGATGTAGG
This sequence comes from Sequoia sempervirens, assembly GCA_007258455.2. Taxonomy (NCBI): domain Eukaryota; kingdom Viridiplantae; phylum Streptophyta; class Pinopsida; order Cupressales; family Cupressaceae; genus Sequoia; species Sequoia sempervirens. Next base: position 10,674 of record VDFB02173547.1, read on the forward strand.
ATGTGAAGATACAAGACAAGTAACATATGTTTATCCAACTGAAACTACCTGTGGGAAGTTAAAATTCCTTGCAGCTGCAAGCTGTATGCCTTCGGGCCAAGTTTCATGGTCTGGAGTGCCAAGCACACCACAGATTTTGTAGATTTGATCCAGTTCACTGCAAATCATTTCACCACAAGGGTTAGATAGTTTATTGAGGGAACTCCATTGAGTATTCAAAGTTGCACACTAAAAGACCAATAAAATGTGGAGAATACAAATCTATGTAGAAGTAGAATTTTTTTTGGATATCCACCTTTCTCCTGGAAAGAGTGGCTTCAATGTGAAAATTTCTGCCAGTATTGCCCCAATTGCCCACATGTCTATAGAAGCATAATAAGAGCCTCAATTTTGTAAACAAAAATGAAATGAAATTCAAGGCATATCCTTAGCAAGATGAAAATAATAGCATATGTAATTACCATATCCTTAAGTTAGCAAGCAAGCAATCCTCAAACAAGTGAAAAATGTTGGTTTAATAATTTTTGTATTCGTATTTGATTAAATACAATAAGCCTAAGGTGGCTCACAAATCCCAACAATTAGATTGCATTTTCATTAGAAAGATAGCAAAAGGTCTTTCTTAGAAAATATAATATAGTGCAAACTAAATTTGTATGCATGCAACCTTCTATTTAGTGTTGTGCATTTCAAGCAACTTAAAATTAATTCCACAGCTTCAGAGTAACAAAGAACTAAAAATAGTGCTAGAAAACTAAACAAAAATGAATTGGGTTCTTGCATGTTCCAATTGCAGTAGTGCATGCTGGAGATTGTAGCAAGACTTCTAGGGCTCGATACCTACCACCAAAAAAGACATGAATTGTCTGTGAGATCTTACTTCTAGACAAGATGCATTTGATAATTAATTGAAGTTATGATTAATTGAAAATAAAAATATAACATAGATTTACCATCTCGTAGAAACATAATCTGTGTAAGGTGGATGGGAAAGAACTTCCCTTGCCAGCCCAAAATCTACATTTTTAATGTCATTTGTTATAGACAAGTTCTCTGATAAGAAAATATAAGTCGTCAGGCATTTTTACATATTTTTTTGACACAGAAAAAGCAACATTCCACACCTTCTGACCTACAAAAATTTTCATTTTAACTATTCTTAAAGAACTTGCCTCAAAGAAATGTATCTCTGATCACATTGAAGCAGCTCTGGCTTGCTTGTTGCAATGGGACAATCCATAGTTTTAATTAGTCTAAATCACATACAACAACACATATGTTACAAAAAATCTATGTAAAAAATATATGCAACCTTGAAATTATTTGAACAATGTCATAAAAAGTGTTTTCTGGCACAATAGAACCAAAATGCAAGATAGTAGCAGATGATGCCATAGCCCTAATGGCTAGATGGGGAAATTTCAAATGGAACCAAGCTGCTAACACTGCAAAAGGTAAAAACAAAATGCTATCATGAAATGTAGATTCTAACAATAAGAAAATGACTTGATACAAGAAATTATTTCAGTATACCACTACTAGGCTTAGATAAACTCACTTCCACCATAGCAGCCACCAAATACTACAACAGGCGAGGGATCAGCTGATAGATTTTTCTGTAATTCTATGATAAAAGTAGCATAATCAGCTAAAGCTTGTTGAGAGTTGAGATATCCCAATGTCTCAGCACTCTTGTAAGACTTATTCATGTTTCCAAATGGCATTGAATTTCCATAAAACCGATGCTGGAGGAAAAAAAACCATAATCTAGTTAAATAAATATTACTTACCATAAATCATTGCTTAACCTTAACATCTCTAAAACAACTCAAGTTGATATGACTGTTTATTACTCATAACAGAGCTTAAACCAGTCTTTGAAAAAGAAAAACTTGAAGCCATTTATCCTCCTTAAATCTGTTTTTGAATTTTACGATTAAAAAAAAAAGGGGCATCCAAGGAAAGCATCAAAATTAATCCTAGTAGCTAATTGCAGGACATAATCGTAAACCTCTAAATGGTAAAAACCCCACAGTCTCACCTCTATCTACCAAGAAAGTTTTCCATGCCCATTTGAGAGCCAATTAAAGGGATGTCATGGTATGAATGAATGTGAAATGTAGAAACATAAACAATGAATGTGAATCACCAAGGAAAACCACAACAAATTAACATCTACATGTGCCCAAAAAGCTGTATAATAAGGTGTCAAACATGCTACTAAACAAGGCATGATCAGACACACATGGATACCCTGTTGCTCGCCTTTGCTGGACCAAATCGAACATTAGATTTGATTTTAATTTTTCCCTTTGCTTGCTTTTGATTGGTGACAAGATTACTTCTTTTTAATTTGTAAATGGAAAAATGTCAGAACCCCAGCGGAAAACAGATCAACCAATCAGGAAATTTAGCGAGAATAACTGAAATGACACTTTAATAGCAAAATTCACTGGCACCATAGGTTAAAGCATTTTACGTGATTCTCCAGAAATGATTAATTGAAAAACTTGCACACCAAAAACATTAGTCTTTCCACCTATAGATAACCTTTTTGTGCCCATGCGACCTTATTTGTTTGAGATATTTTTTTAAATAGTTCACTGCCTTGTCTATTCTACCACAATTTCATACATGTCTACCATTACAACCTCAAAAATTTCTTAAGTCTTATTACTAAAAGAAATTATGCGACAGATTTGCAAATTATAGTGCTACAGCCAAATAGGCAACCGACGGTTTTTTGTATTTCTACCTTCCGAGAATTAGTCAGGCGACTCTGCTAGACAGCCAGTTTTTAATGCATCTCCTTCTAAATAATGTCCACAAGTAGACATGTATGCAAAAGGAAGAAGCATAGCCAAGGCATGTAAACTGTTCTACATAATGCCTAAAGAAATGATTGCAAGATATTCACAAAATGGAATTTCTGAAAAGATTTTTGAAACTTTCAAGCAAATCAATTGCTAGCTGTTAAGCCAACTTCCACAACCTTTGTCAGCATCATCCCTACCTGTTTCAAAGCAAGATCTTTTGGAACAGGGTATGAGCAACCATCAAAGCATAAAGAATCAAAAGTTTTTGTCAGATGTAGTTACAACTGCCTTGGTAAATGTGTATGCAAAACGTAGAAGCATAGACAAGGCAAGTGAATTGTTTGACATAATGTCTCGAAGATGTGGTCTCATAGACTGCAATGGTTGTAGAATATGCACAAAATAGATTTGTTGAAATGTCTTTAGAAATTTCCAAGCTAACACAATTGGCAGGTGTAAAGCTAGACTTGACAACCCTTGCTAGCATCCTCCCTACCTTTGCTAAAATGGGAATTTTGGAACAGGATATGGCCATCCATCAAAGCATAATGGAAAAGGGATTTTGTCAGATGTTACAGTTGCAATTGCCCTATTAGACTATGAAAAATGTGGAACCATAAACAGAGGCATGTGATCTGTAAATTCCTCCAAATCAGTGAACCCAGAAAGGCATGAGTTCAACAAAATGCCTCAAGGAAGTATGCTCTTACCTGAATCAGGCCCATGATCTAGTACAAAAGCCTTAACCTTTAATTTTTGCAGAGAATGTTGATAACATCCATGGGATGACATTAAAGATGAATGGGCCATATATTTTATTGAGCAGAAAGTTATAGAAAATGTTAGTGAAACAATAAATTTTTAAGTACAAATTCCGTTAAACAAGATACATTGAATGAAACGTATTTGTTGAGCAGAAAGTTACTACAAGTGAAACAGGATACATTGAATCACAACAAATTGCAGGAGATAATCTCATACCTCTAAATGGTAAAAACCCCACAGTCTCACCTCTATCTGCCAACAACCTTTCCATGCCCATTTGAGAGCCAATTAAAGGGTTGTCATGGTATGAATGAATGCGAAATGTGAAAACATAGAAAATGCACGCGAATCACCAAAAAAAACCTCAATAAATTAAGCTCTACACGTGCCCAAAAAGTTGTATAATAAGGTGTCAAACATGCTTCTAAACAAGGCATCATCGGACACACGTGGATACCCTATTGCTTGCCTTCGCTGGACCAACTCAAACTTTAGATTTGATTTTAAGCTTCTGATTGGCGACGTAAGATTATTTCTTTTTAATTTTTAAATGGGAAAATGCCAAAACCCTAGCGAAAAATAGACCAGCGAATCACGAAATTTACCGAGAATAACTGAAATAACTTTTTAATAGCAAAATTCACTCGCACCATAGGTTAAAACATTTTACGGATTCCCAACACTAAAATCATAAGTGGAAATGCAGATTTAGTGCCAAATCTTGGATGAAAATTAGTGCTCAAATATGGAGATCAAAAGCTGATTATGATACACAAGTGTTGGCTTGGAAAATTTTACATTGCAAACTTCCTGTTGGGGATAGATTGAAATGTATGATGGTTCAGCCAAATAGTTTCCCATTTTGTCTTTGCACTGAGAGTATGAAACATATATTTTGGGACTGCATTTTTGTTAAACAACAATGGTCAGCTGTGTTTAATAGTTTTTTAGCTATCTTCTTGCATGTTCTCAATTGGAAAGAGGCTATCCTTGGTTTGGGAATGTGCAACAATGTTATTGTTGATTCTATTCGACAGGTTATTTTGAGGCATATATGGAAAGCTCATGTTCTGCAATGTTTTCTAAGAACTTTCATCAGCCAACTGAGACTTTAAGGCTTTACTCTAGCATCTTTCTCCAGGTGGCTTTTTTGTTCTCACAGCTTCCAGTTTTATGCAAGAAGAATATGGCAGCCAAGGATCATCTTCAGCAGATTAAAGACCAAGTGTTGCAATTTCAGTCGCTAGTAATGTCTGGCAAAGTAAAATTGTTCAATATATGTAATGAACTTTTAGCCTTCTGGCTGTTGTATTTCTTGTGATGATTTGTCATGTTCATTCTTTTCAGCTACCTATAGTAGCTCTCATTTTTTGTAATCTGCTTTGTTCAATATAAAAAACATTAGTCTCATATAGATAGGCCGGACTAATAAGTTTAAGATATTGAGGAACTTGACTAGAAATGCCCTAATACTTAATATTTTTTGTTCTTAAAATTTAAAACGAATGAAAAGATTGAACTTGAGATTTATCTTAAAGACATCTATTATTCTAATAATAATATTGAACATAATACTTTCTTTTCATAATATAACATAAACTATATTAATTAAATTATATTCATATTAACTATAATTATAATTTTTAAAATTATTATAATTTTTATATTGACCTAATTTTTTATATTAATATATTAATATTTATTATCATAAATTTGAATACTTATTATTAATATATTACATGAATATACATGCTACAATACCTTGCAATGGGTTGCGTATAATATAAAATAAGGGTCATTTTCCTATGCTAAGGGAGAGGAGCTCATAGTGGAGCACCCTAACTTCACATTTTTCAAAATCCTATGTGAAAATTTCAAATCACTTCCAATTTTGTACAATAGTTTATTTGACAACTCACATGCTTCTATATTTCGTTTTAAGGCTACATCATCAAATATGATGCCACATCAACATGCTTTTTGTTGAGGTATCCAAAAAGCCCCCCAAAAAATGTGAGACCAATAGTGGTGCACTAAGTCATGTTTTATTGGTGCGCTAATGTGGCATCACATGATTTGTCTGTTTATGTACTTTATGGATAAAAAGTGTTTTGCAATTGGATATTAAGGTGCTCCACTATGGGGCCCACTAAGGACTACTTCTATCCCCACTATTGGACCCTGCTCCACAATGGGCCCTCTCTCATAGTGCATCTACAATGAATTTACTTGATGGAGTTAAAAATATTATGCATTGATGCCACATTTTATATTGGCTAGCTTTTGTTGGCATTTGGGATTGTTGAAGTTCATCTTATTTGATAACAAGAGGGAAGCATGAGGGTCAACCAAACCTATGGTTGTTGTATTTGGAAGGCTTAACATGTTAGAGGCATATGCATACATATAGAGCATGGCTTCATCCAATATGTATGATAGTCTCCACCAAAAACTATAGCCACATGTAAAACATAACTATAAGATTATGATAATTTACAAGGTTTGCAATGTTTGTTAGGCACGAATAGAGGTGCAATTAAGCATAGAAATATTTTTTATGTGTTCTTTTACCTAAATAACACTATGGTTTTAATTCTTTGAGATACTAGGGACAAAGGAGTACACAACTTCATTACTAAACAATTAGATATATAAAAAATAAAATGTATGTGCATATTGCATTAAATAAAGATATACTACTAAAACTTATATAAATTGACTAGAGATATCATTTGAAGCCACTTTTTTTACTTAAGAGTTATTTTATTTTATTTAGAATAATTTTATCTATCATACATGTGAACATACAGATTTTATTATATATATTGTTTGCATTTTCTTCTATATTTTTTAGTTTGATTAATTGTTTAATTATTGTGAAGTTATTTCTTCAATCAACTTGTGCCCATTGAAATTTTCACGTATAGCTGTCACTGATGTTGACCATTTCAGCATTTTACTCTAAGTGGGTCACTTCATTTTCATTATTAACAGAATTGTCCAAATTCCACTCACATTAGAGGGCTCTGAAATAAAGTCGATAAGATGTTAGATACGTTTGTTGGACTCGCACTTCCCTCATACAACATATATATGGTACAACATGGACGCCAAATACTTCTAACCCTCCTGAATAAATCCATTGTAGATGCACTACCATACAAAAATAACCAATCTTTTTAAAATGCTGGAGGCAGTCCATTGCCAGGTATTCTTATTATTAACTAGAACTTGCATTCATGGGAGGTGTGAAGAATGCCTGTCTTTTATGTGATTATCAGTAGCTATTTGTATTGGAAGTATTAAGTTATATGAGGGTAATATTGTATTATTTTTGTTTTGAATATAAATTTTGATTTTGACTTGCATAAATAATTTTTGTATTATATATTTTGTTGGATGTTGTTTAACATTTTTTAATAAAAGATGATTCAATTTCTTATACTCGTTATATATTATATATAAGAATAATAACATTTTTATGATATGTTAAAATATATTTTATTGAATGTTTTTTTTTCTTTGAAATCTTTACATTTATTTAAAAATCTCAACATTTGATGTTATTCAGTCAAGAATATAATAGAACAGGTTGTGCTTGACTTGTTTGCTTTTCTTTAAATCAAAATTAAGATAAGTATCCATTTTGTGTGAAACAAAATTCTACAAAAATATCATTTTTCTATTATAAGTGATATTATGATACAAAATGAGTGATAGAAATTATATACACCTAAAATTGACTATTTACATTTGATCAATTTATTCCTATTTCATCAATTCCCATCACCTACATTAATTACATAATATTTTATTATTTAATTATATTACCTATTTTCTTCTATCGTCTTATGTCCTAGACGAAAGTAATTTATTTATTTTAATTACCTATCACCTTTTACCTTACTATCCTCCACCACTAAATTAAATAAATATTGCTATTTATTTAATTTAGCTTCATTTATCCTCATTTCCCCCCAAAAAAAGTGAAATAAATTAATTAACTATTTTTTTTCCCTAGTTGCATCCTAAATTTTCTCCCACTTGCTATAATTGTAATCATAATCCCCATCTGATCTACCCTAATCCTATACACACTCATTTATCCATGATTAAGGGAGAGGAAATCTCTTCCCTTAAATTCCCCACCCACCTAGTACACTTCATAAATATTTTCTCCTTTTTGAAAGAACCCCAATAAGGGTTTCCATTCAAAAGAACTCAAAATGAATGTTAACTTCCTTTATTCTCCTTCACCCACATATCTTTGGATTGTGAGGATAAGACTTTCCTTTATAGCATGATCTTTCTACACTCCAAGGACAAAATCTCCTTATCATTCACCCTCTATGTGACACTTAGCATCATCTCATTCTTTGAGGCATCTCATCCACTCCTAGTGCTTGATCTTCATATTTTAATCTTGACCATCCATGCATTTGTACCCCTAACATTTATATCCCATGCTTGGAATTTTTTAAATAATATCAAACGTCTATGATTGGGGAGTTGTTATGCTAACAAAATCTACATGTGATCACACATTGCAATACATAAAATCAAACACCACGAGCACACATCATCATAACAAGAGGTTTGAAATAGTATAAATTGGTTAAATTCTATGTTGTTTAATCTTCTTTTCCCAATCATGAGTGTTTGTTTGATTATGTTTTTTTGTCGTTATTGAAATTCCCATTTGTATTGAGCATATTTTCTAGCACACATTATTAAGATGCTCAGTGGGACCCACACCACACGTTGTACTAACAAAATTTTGTTTTTTTTTGTTGTTGTTTTTCACGTCATGCAAGTCCAAAAAGGTGATTTTTTTGTAGTTTTGGTGACTTCATTTTTTAGATAGACAAAAGTGACTACAAAAGGTGAATTTACAATTTGGATATCCTCACTAATACAAAGGTGAATCCATAGTCTAGATTTCCTTAGTCATAGAAAATAAATGCAAAGCACTTAGGCGAATGCACCTCCCATATTGATGAACTTAATCTCAATCAAGTGAATGCATTGAAGAGATTCCTATTGGAGTATTGAAGTGAATCCAACCTAAAAGAATGTGAACCTAATCCTTTGTAGGAAAGTTTAATGAAGGAAATTTTGTAGACGTGCTTAAGATGAATCTATAAATTCTAAGGAAAATGTTATTTGTGTTCAAGATAATTTGTCATATTAGGGGAGAGGTGTATATGTGATTATTGAGGTTACTTTACCCTATTCTTAGGTGACTATGTGAGGTACAAAATTATTTTTAATCCTAGTCCATTCAGTCAAGGTATTTCATATTACAAAAATAATTCTCTAACATTTCTTTCATGTGATAATAATAATAATCTTCTTGTAGCCTGCAGTAGTCAAAGACTAGTTCAATGAAAACTCCTAATGCTATTTTGTATAGGTTCCAAGACAAAAAAAAATCCACTTATCTAGGAGCATGTGTCAAATTATTAAAGGTTTAAATAGCTTTGTTCATTGTACCTGGCATTCTCCATTGATGTAAGCTCCCCCCTTACACCTTTTGGTGAGATTAGGGCTCAAAAATCATGGATTAACCTAATTCTTGTTATGTATATCCTAAGAGTTCTAGCTACATGTACACTCTTTCATTGCACTTTATGTTAGCTTAGAGATCAAAGACATCCAACATGTCATTCTCTTTATAAGGAATTCTTAGGGATTTCATCACCACAAGGGATGACCTCAACCAAGTGAATTGGTAGGGTATGTAAATGAGGGAGAATAAAAGTTGTACCTCAATCTAGTCATTTCATGTTTAGTGAAGCTTTGATGTTTGGGTGATACCAAGCTAGAAGTGTAGGGTTGGTCTAAAGGGTTGAGCTAATATTTCCAACCCACACTTGTGATGGGCTAGTGTTCATATATGTGCCTCATGTACCCTCCTAATATTTAGAGGGTTTATTAGATTTCCTTATATAAGCCTATCATAATAATCTTATAGCCATTAATTAGTATGGTACAAGGGATGTATATCATACCCTAAAGTTACTCATGATGTGCCTTTGGTTTTTGAGATATGATTCAATAGGATGAAGATTCTATGCCTCCTCAATAAGGGAATTCTCATGTATTCTATTGTCCCTACCTATCCAACATCTAGAAGATGGTATTAGCATGTGTGTTATGATCCTACACTATTTTTTAATCTTGAATAATTCTAGTGCTTATGCACATTATTGGTGTGTCTTCTTGTGATATACCTCTAAATATCTTCCATCTATCTAGTATGAATCAACTATCTTATTTTTTAAGTTTTAATCTTTATTCCTTTTGTAATTATTCATATCCAATTAGTTATTTGAATATTCTTAGTGGTTGGGTGAATGTATCGTCCCTTAGGAAAATTCTCCTTTTGCAAATTCACAGTCCAATCTGTTTATCCAAGTTTAGG